>OY748296.1:20259159-20439098 GCA_963556515.1 Nudaria mundana
TTGCACAGTTGAGGAGGTAGACCATATGCCGGAAGCTTGGAAAGGAGCGAACCATGCCAGACTCTATCGAAGGCTTTGGCGATGTCCAGGCTAATCGCCAAGGAATCGCCGTACCTTTCCACAGCCTCACCCCAGACATGCGTTATGAATGCCAGAAGATCACCCGTTGATCGTTTTGGCCTGAAGCCGTATTGCCGATCATTGTTTAACGAGTGATCTTCGAGGTATCGCATGAGCTGCTTGTTGATGATGAGCTCAAACACCTTGCAGATGACTGAGGGGACAGCTATGGGTCGATAGTTGCCTGGATCAGACCGATCCCCTTTCTTGGGGATCGGTTGTACGTTCGCCTCCTTCCAGACCTCCGACACGATTCCTGTGGAGTAAGACATGCGGTACAGACGAGTTAGTACAGTAGACAACTCAGCTGCGCAGTTCCGTAGTACCACCGCTGGAATGCCGTCAGGGCCACTGGCTTTCCGCGTGTCGAGTGACCGCAGCACTGCCCGTACATCGTATTGCCTGAGTACAATTTCAGGCATAGTGTGGCCACAGTTGGCGATGGCGGGGGGCTGCAGGCCACGGTCGTCGAACCGGGATATGCCGCAAAGAGGTCTGCGAGCATATCCGCTTTCTCTTGGGCTTTGTGAGCCAGTGTTCCATCTGGGTAACGCAGCGAGGGCTGACAAAAGTTAGACTGCACGGCTTTGGCCAGTTGTCAGTATCCACGGCTGCCCGTGGGATGGGAAGTGAGCTCCTGACCAAGCCGCACGACGCGCTGGGCATCCGCTCTCTTAAAGGCCCTCTTGCTGGATTTTGTGGCCCGGTTGTACGCTGCTTTGAGGTGGCCCACGTTAGGGTCGCGCACAGCCCGGGCCCTGATCCAGGCGCGATATGCCGACTATTTTTTGTCAAACAGCTTTGGCACAATCTCGCCCGCAGGGACGGGCTCTGCGGATACTGGCGACATCAGTGAAAGGGATGTAATATTCCATCCCTAAACTGATCTCGCCAGCAATGGCAGAAGCGCTTTCCGAAGGAGCCTTTCCTACAAAGCAGCGCAGGCCCCAAGGGACGGACGCATAATAATTGCGTAGACCGTCCCAATCCGCTGAAGAGTAGTGCCATAGACGTCGTGCCATTTCTACAGCACGTGCAGGAGGTGACACCTTCATGCCAGCGTGAACCACACAGTGGTCGGAACTACCCAATGGGGCTCCTACCGAAACACTGTACTGGGCTGGGCGACTCGTCAGCAGTAGATCCAGCAGAGCGGGCGCGTGATCTGACCTGTCTGGTATCCGGGTGATCCCGCATACCATCTGGGTGTCCGCACCAACGCGTGGGCGGCCCTACCCGCATGATCAGTCCTGAGGGACCCCAGCCATTCAATGTGATGGCCATTGAAGTCCCCCAGAAAATAGGTCAGCGTTCAGGAACTGCACCTGCGCATCATCAGCCGTCTCGCTGAGGTACTGGAAGAGCTTTGTTGTCTCAGATTCCCCTGTGTGGGAACGGTAGACGCACACGTAGATCTGGCTCATAGAGCCATGGTCTACGTGCAGCCAGAGGACGGAGTTGGAGAGGTTCTCTAGACAGCGCAACCGGCGGCAGCAAACATCCGCCCTAACGAACACGCACACCCCGGCTTTATTTCGAAATTGTTACTCTTACTGAATTTAATGAGATGAAATTTTGCACGTGAGTAAACTAATTAATAAACTAATTATTGGAATACATTTTACTATACAATTTCTTTAGAACGTCGTGATATTTGACTGCTTTGTAAACAGTGGTCTATTCATGGTAAATTGTCCTAACTCCTTAATTACTAAATTAAATAAATCTAACTACTTTGCAATATTCCGCCACATGCAAATTACCCAACTCTCGAATCGTGCAGAACGTCATAAGTGTGAGGATTAGGTAGGGAGTGACCGGAATCCAACAAATGTTTTGCGAAATGAGACTGTTCTGGCCGATTGTTTCTAAAAGCTGATATATGTTCTTTATACCGCGTCGCGAAGCTACGGCCGGTTTGGCCAATATAAACACCCTCATGAGGGTGTTTATATTGGTTGGATTACATTTGTTGGATTCCGGTCACTCCCTACCTAATCCTCACACTTATGACGTTCTGCACACCTGCAACAAAGGACTGAGGCTTTCGGTTTTGGAACAATTAGAAATCTACAAACATAGACGCTTGAACCCTAATATTTTAAATGATCAACTTAATTTCGCCTCTTCCCCTTTGCTGCGGGTAGGTATACGTCATTCAAACAACGGTGGTGGGTAGACATAAAATAATTTGGTATTATGGTTTTGGGTAGAAATAAAAAACCTAGGATATAAATAGGTGCGGTTTACGAGTTGTGGCTCATTCGGTCGCCGTGCGCCGAGCCATCGACATCTCCTGATGATGCCCCTGGTTGGGGGCGAAACACGTGTCTAGGTTTTTATTATTTTTTGCACGATAACACAACTCTCATATTTATTCTATTTTCAAAATTATTTCTCTATTCTTTCGGCCTAAGTGGGTTTGGAGGGCGGACTTGTGCATGAATAAATACGAGAGTTGGGTAATTTGCATGTGGCGGAATATTGCAAAGTAGTTAGATTTATTTAATTTAACTATGGACTTCCGAAAAGTAACGCCTGATAGTATTATCCTTAATTACTAACGGAACATCATTGATACTTGGCAAGATGTTGCAGCACTCTTACAAGGTTTGTATAAACGTGAAAAACTAGACCCCAAAGTGCATACTTTACGAAGCGTAAGCGTATTTTACGTTTATATTTTTATCTTTTAAACCCTACGATTTTTTCTAAATCTGTTTATTAAACAAATATAAACAAAAAATCTACAGCTCTCTATATAAGCGCTTTATATGAAAACTAGCAAATGGCCAAACGTTCACGTAGCTGAAACTTGAATTTCTCCGAAGTTTATGCATGCACTAATTTGATTCATACATACACAATTACACACTAATTTTTGGACACATTTTTTTTCTTCTAAGTCCATGGATTAAAAAAAGTTCCACCAGGACGACGTTCGCCCAGCGGAATCAGTTTTCGGCGAATTTCTCCACAATGGCTGCACGCACAATTTTTTTTTACCATACACAACTACACGACGTCATACACTAAATATCTACATAATTAAAATCTTTAAATTCAACAACATTCCGCTGCGCGAACGCACACCACAAGATCGACATGTTCTGTGCTATCATTGGTTATCGACAAACTTACGATGCCATCCATTCTCATAGGGGTGTGTGACTGCAGGACCGTTTTTCAGTCTACGGGACAGGGTCCGTCTAGGTCCCAGATGAAGTTGGATAGATTATTATGGCGACGATTGACACACTTACACATTGATCTCTGAGTACTAAAACCTACTCAGAGATGCACTATATCTTGGTATTTGATACAGTTGTTTTGAAAGAGTGGTAGCCACTGAAGACCGATGTGACATATTACCCTAGACAGCCGCGCGTCAAGTCAAAGAACATTCGTATACTGAATCCTGGTTTTCTGTACGCAGCATACGGATTGGTTGGGTGATATCGGAAAATACCTGCGTGGTATTTTCCGGTTATATCGACTGATAGATTGATGGCCCAGATTAAGTTTCATTAATCTTTAATGGCATAAGTATATAATGTGCTAGGCTTAGGTACGCGGCAAAGTGAATACAATACTTGGTAAACTTGGTACGCGGTATGACATGGAGAAAAATCATTCTTTAGGCACTAGGAGCCTAATGAATGATTTTGAACCTTCATTTGTAGAACAGGTAGAAATAGTCGAGACAATTCCGGTGAAAAGCTTAGTCTTATAAGTAACACTAATAGGAAAAAACCCAGTAGTTCTGCCATCAGAATAGATGCCGTTTCGTAGTTTGTAAAAAAAGCCTGAACATATTTTGACGAAATTTGCTACGGAGATAGTTTGGCCTGTGGGTAGATAGTTGTTTATCCCAGTAATATATTCCTGCAAGAAACGGGAAACTAAACGTCAAACATCCACTAATAGCAAATAAAAAGCAGGTTACTTCGATGAACCCTTTAATTTCAGACACTGATAATGAAATTGTAACGCAAAATTGTCAAAATTATTATGGCCAGAACTAGTTGTTCACATGACATCGGAGAGAACTGGGAGCATTGTAACAAGATACACTGGTATTACACATTTGAAGTAAATCTAATATCAATAAACAACATTACAAGTAGGCCTGAATTTGTCAGACAATGCCCCCAAATGATGTCACACCTAAAAATTCAATGACAGTTTATATAAATTTTTAACATTTTATTTTTTTGTAACAATTTTAATATTGGGTCATGGGTGTACAAGCACAGAGATATTATATATTTTTTTAGATAATTTATGACATTTGTTTTTTTAAGATTCACAACAAACAGAGGTTCTTAAAGATGGATCTTAGATTAAAAGATTTTAGATGATTCTTCTTCGGCCAAAACATTATACAATTAAATCTATCCTTAAAAACTTGAAGATTGGCGGAGCACCTCATATTTTGAACTTATAGTTTCTCAATGTGCACAGCACAACACACCTAGCATCATTATAAATTGATTCTTAGGAGAAATATTACTTACCCAATTAAGTTTCCTTCCTAACAAGGAACAATTTTTACATCTTTAAAGAAAAACATTTCTAACCAATCATTATTAGAATTCCCCTGCATCATCCTTTATGATGTTAAGGCTAATAATATTTCACTAAATAATTTCCCATTGATAGTGGTAACAAATAACCTACTAACAGTCGACTGTCAAAATTTTACATGAAATAAAAATATGTAAGATACAAAAAAAAACTAAAAAAAAGTAATCCATATGCTTTAATGGGTAAGAATAAATTCTTGTAAAGATATAGCAAATTTCTGCAGTTCTTATAACACTAAAAGATGTTTACATTTCAAAATTAACTTACTCGAGTTTATGCAACACATGTCAATAAAAATATCTTTTAGTAAAGCGTATTTGTCAAAGGTATTTGTAGTATTGTCTTTCAAAATGTACATCATATAATTAGTATTGTAATAACCTCCGTTCCTAATTGAAACAGAGGGTACATACATAATAATCTAGATTTTGAGTCAAACCTTAAGCTGATGCCAATATAAATATCACAAATAGCGGCTTAAGAGATCTTTTCAAGATCATTCCAATCTAAGTCACAAAAATTCATTCTCTGTACAAGTTACAGTCAAAGGTTTAAAACTTATTTAAAAATACTCCAAACAATGAATCACTACAAAACTAGAAGGTCTACACAACATGTTTCAGGAAGATTCAGTTTATACTGTTTTAGTTTATACTCATATTACGGCTGTACATTTTTATACTGTCAATAGTGACTGCCCGAAGCAGTCGCCAAAGGAGAGAATGAAGTTTATGACACAGAAAATGCTTTTTCTGAAAAGGATTTCACATAAGCCTCATGTAATTTGTTCACAAAATCAGAATCATGTTTGAGAAGATAATTAAAAGCTTGAAGCAGCTGGTTCCTAGTGAGAGGCTCGTGAGTAGGCTGGGTGTCACCACCACTACTGGCAGTGAACATTGTCGGGGGCATCAGCGCTGGTTTCTGCTGATTTGGTACAGAGTCAATCAATGGGTACATTCCAATATCATCCAATTTGCTACCATTAAAAGAGTTAACCGTATGGCTGATGTCTTGAGAATGATTCAAGTAGGTAGCCAGTGGAGATGTTGGTTTCGGTGATGACAATTGCATCATATTTAATTCATTTTCAAGAGGTATGATACCATTAGTATCAGTAGAATCCAATTGGCCTTTCTTAATGCCTTGTACTCTCTGATTTTGTTTGTCAATTGGAGTAGACTTTACTGTGTACCCACAGTTTTTCCTCATAGATGAATCTATATTTATATTGCCATTATTTGAATTTTGGGCCTCCTGTGGGGTCACAGAGCGTTGTTGCTTCTCAATATGTTCCACAGAATGTGCAGGATTGCTCATGAGCCTTTGAAGGAGTTGTGGCACCTCTCGAGCGTCTGTTGGACGTGGGCCAAATATACCTGGCGACGGCAGGGACGACACAGCCGGCATTTGCGCAGCCGCGTTACCACCAGCTTTTGCAAAGAAGTCCATAACACTTTGGGACGCCATGTCAGGACCCCGTGAGGGCGTCGACTCCGCTTTGTTGGCAACAAAACCCTTATTAGAATTGAAGTCATCTTGAGCTTTACTCAACATGCTGAATATATCGACAGGCGCGCTGGATGGTGTTGATGGGTTGTACACTGGGTTCTGCGCCATGTTCTCACCGGCACCGGTAATTGGCTTATTCTCTTTAACCAAAGAATTTAACTTTGTGGCAACTCTAACACACTCGTCTTTATCGTAAAACCATATGCCGTAAATGCGACACTTGGCGTTTCTATACAAAAGAAAAGGTTCCTTCAATTGCAATTCTATTCCTTTTGACACTGGTTCAATAAGGTTATTCGTACTCAATCTGTTCATAATCACTAAACTATGGTACGGTTCCCCATTTCTACTGTACACAAACAAAGCACCCTCGATGTTAGTTTTCTCCCATTCGTTCTCTTCGAATGTATAGAGCGCAACGTGGGAAGCACTGTCGATTATTTCTCTAGCGTATGGATCTGCCCTCTTTAACGCCGCGAAATTCATACGTAGTCCAGTGTCAGCCATTTTTAAATCAACAAAACACAAGTTTTTGTACAGCGAGTGAGCATCACAGCAAAATGACAAGAACGGAATAAATTCGCCATTTTGTGCCGTTCCTTACCACAGTCATTTCATTTAAAAATAATACACCTTTAAGATTCCACAGCTTGTAAAAAAATGTAAATGAAGTTATTTGTATTTACATTTTGTTATAAGCTACAGTTTATAATACTTTAGAATCTAAATACGTAGATTCCAGAGTAAAGTTATATTAATACTACCCTCAGCTAAAATATTATACTTTGCCCAGTATAATAAGCGTAGAACGGAATGTTATAAAATAGCTTTCGTTAATTCGTTAATCGTTAACCCAAATGTTTATTCCCCGAGATCGGCTTTATAAATATTAGATTATTAAGTACCTATGTGGATTTAACTGCTATAGTATAAACACTCTCCGGGGTATACTCTTGAAGCCATTGATATGTGTATTTAAAATACTCTTTGATCTCAGCTATACCGGGTTCTTGTCTCTCTCTAGTCAGTCATTCTTTGTTTCTCATAAGATTTTTACAGGCTCATAAACCGGTTCATAAATAGAGTTAATTTTACTTCTTTCAAAACTAGCCTGGAAAAGACCACAGCAAACGTAACTGTCAAATTGGAAATAATGATAGACGTCACACTCACATCGCAAATGTCAACGGCCGGGTCATTCATCCGTCATCAATCATCATCATCATCCCGTCGCAGCGCACTCCCGCACTCACTCTTCCTTCAACATAAAGTTGTATCCGTCTTCCTCTCTCGCTCATTTAAAAGTTTGCGCATCTGAGGAACGGATGTAAACTATGTAATTTAATTTAAAAATTGTTGTTTAAATTAGTGACACATGAAGATAACAATAGTAATAAAGGTTAACTTGGACAACTTGATTTGACTTTGACGCGCAACTTTTGGATTTAATAAACTTGAACAATAAACTTGGGATCATGTCTGATGGTAAAATCCTGGTGATTGGCAGCGGCGGGCGGGAACATGCATTGTGTTGGAAGCTCGCGGACTCACCATTTGTGCAGACAATCTACTGCTCTCCTGGAAGTGTCGGGATATCCAACACCGACAAAGTACAGTGCGTGGACCTCAACATCCAGGATTATGCTGTAAGTTTCCTATTAGATTTTACATGTATCCAGCAAGTTCTTATAAGATTACGAAATTGTATTTTAAGTTGTCAACCCAGTGTTCTGGTACATACTTAATCAACTTTACAAGATTCTGTCCGATACAAAAATCATTCAATAATTTTGGCTAAGTCCTAGCTCCATATAAAAATTAAGTAATAATTTTTTTATGTTTAGGACCCTCTATTATATCGTAACCGTTTTGGTATACCCAGCTGCCTCAGGTCAACCAGATAGATAATCATATTTAATATAAAGCCGTCCAAAAGTACCTACCTTGAATACAACATAAACTTAAAGTACTTCTACAGTCTTTTAGTTTTAAACTTTTTAGTTATTACAATTTACAGACTTGTTTTTTGTACAATATAAAAAAAAACTATCAAAGAGTAAACCTTTGTTTTCTTCTCTAATCTACCCAGTTGAGAAGTTTCCAACCAAAAAAAATTTGTAATATTGTTTGCTGGTAATTTAAAATAATAATGAAATATTTAAATTATGAAATAATTTTTAGTTGTATCTTATAAGTTAACGGGGCCTAATCTTGATAATATTAAAGGTAAAATTTGGGGAGCGATAATGTATGATTCCTTAAATCCATCGTGCACCAAGCAGCCTTGTACTGGCTGCTAAAAATTCCACTCTCTTCCACTTGAAATAAGGTTCATTTCGTTTCGTAATTTCATCTGTGATGTGACTTATTACATTATTATTACTAAGTCCGGTTTAAGTTTGAATTGAATAGTATTATGTATTACTACTTTCTCCTCGGAAATCTCTATATATAAATATGAATCCCTATTTCCCTTGGTCACGCCATCGCCACGAACGGCTGGACCGATTTAGCTTATTCTTTTTTTTATTAAAAAAAGTTATGCGGAACATTAGAAAAAAAATTAATGCTATGCATGCAATGAAATATAGTAAATATGTCTATAGCAGGAATAGGATAATAAGCTTTAAATTTTTCTTTATTATAACTGCACGTAACATTGTTTTTGGTTGTTTCGCAAATATTGCAAAGTTTAAGTATAATTTTAAATTTTCTCATTCATTGCCATTTAGGCGGAACGAGGTACACCGTGTTAGCTGCTTTCTAATACAATAAAAAGTTATTAATGTTTTTCAATATTCTCACAGAACATTATCTACCCCAAATTAGGCTAATATAAAGTTGTACTATAAACTATGTCTTTATTTAAAAAATATTGTTATCAACGATAATATAATAATATTCCAATACATAATAATTTGAGAGAGTTTATTGTTAATTAGGAGAATGACGTCATAGATAATTAAATATAGTAATAACGTTCATTATCAAGACAATTCTTATCTGCAGAGTGTTTTGTCACTATCCCAACTCGTTCCTACGATGTCCCTCCTTAACCTGCTTCCCTATCTCTGTCAGAGCAGTCAACAACCCCACGCACTTGTACTAAATGTGAAATTGTTGACCTTTATCATTATCTGTAAGTTACTAACCTAACCATGGACACTAGGTATCGAAGAAATTTGTTAGTTCTAATCTTTGAAGTGAGTGAACGGACTGCAATAACCTTTTATGGATTACAGTTCAAAACATTATTAGGACAACAGGGCGAGCATGGCGGTAGGAAGAGTTTGTCGATAACCAATGATACGGCAGGAAATTTCAATAATGTATTGATTAGGTTACGTCATCGACATTTTCTCTACCGCCATGTTCGGTCTGCTGGGGTTCAGAAATTAATTTGAGTGAATATATTTAAATTGATTCAGGATTTGGGTCTAAAGGGGCTCTACCAACATCTTTAGGGGCCCCAGCGACCTCACCTGCTAGTGGCGCACCTGCTGATCAACGGACGAGGCTCGTTAATTTACGGTACCTATGGAGTGGCTTCGGCCCCTACGTGGGTACCATGTGGTACAACAGTGTTGGTCCGGTGGGGGGTACCACCGTGCAGCTGTGCTAAAGCCCCCCAAGTAACCCAGCCAAGGTTGGGTTGCGTTAGGGGTTCAGCAGCTGCACCGCCGGGCCCGGGGCCATGTATGGTGCAGCAGGCATGGGACCAGTGGGGGCGAAGCGGAGTCTAGTGTGGGAGGTGTGGGTCGATTCGCCGGCCAGTGAGACCCTTAGCAACGGCGTTGCCGCGGCCGCCCGCAACAGTCATGGGGCCCGCCTGGGACCAACCACCCCAGGAGGCTGCCCCACATGTTACGCATAATCCTGATGTGGGATCGCCGCTCCGGGTGGTAACCGGTGTGAAGTAGCGGCGGCCTTGCATCAGGGGGGTTTGGGAGCCCTTCCATCCGGCGAGTCGGCTCCGACCTAACCACACGGTTCTAGACAAAGCTAGCTCCTGTCTTCACGCTTCTACTTCAAATCTACAATGGCAGTGCAACAAAAAAAAATTAAACGTTTCACAGCGGTCGTCCCAGGAAACCCCACAACTTCACTTTTCGAGATGGAGTTCACTAATATCCGTGGACTCCATGCGAACCTCGATGCCGTCCACCATCACCTTGAGACGGCACGGCCCGCTGTGATGTTCCTCACGGAGACAAAAATACGCCGCCCTGACGACACGTCGTTCCGGTGTTACCCCGGCTATGTCATCGAGGAACAATTTCGAGATAAAGCCGGGGTGTGCGTGTTCGTTAGGGCGGATGTTTGCTGCCGCCGGTTGCGCTGCCTAGAGAACCCCTCCAACTCTGTCCTTTGGCTGCACGTAGACCATGGCTCTATGAGCCAGATCTACGTGTGCGTCTACCGCTCCTCCCACACAGGGGATTCTGAGACAACAAAGCTCTTCCAGTACCTCAGCGAGACGGCTGATGAAGCCCAGGTGCGGTTCCCGAACGCTGACCTAGTATTTCTGGGGGACTTCAATGGCCATCACATTGAATGACTGGGGTCCCTCAAGACTGATCATGCGGGTAGGGCCGCCCATGCGTTCGCTCTCTCCCACGGTCTGACCCAGATGGTATGCGGGATCACCTGGATACCAGACAGGTCAGATCACGCGCCCGCTCTGCTGGATCTACTGCTGACGAGTCGCACAGCCCAGTACAGTGTTTCGGTAGGAGCCCCACTGTGTTGTTCACGATGGCATGAAGGTGTCACCTCCTGCACGTCCTGTACAAACGTCACAACGACTATGGCACTACTCGTCAGCGGATTGGTACGGTCTACGCGATTATTATGCTACCGTCCCCTGGAGCCAGCGCTGCTTTGTAGGAAAGGCTCCTTCGGATAGCGCTTCTGCGATTGCTGGCGAGTTCAGTTTAGGGATGGATTATTACATCCCTTTCACTGATGTCGCCAGTATCCGCAGAGCCCGTCCCTGGTTCGGGCGAGATTGTGCCAAAGCTGTTCAACAAAAACAGTCGGCATATCGCGCCTGGATCAGGGCCCGGGCTGTGCGCGACCCAAACGTGGGCCACCTCAAAGCAGCGTACAACCGGGCCACAAAATCGAGTATGAAGGCCTTTAAGAGAGCGGATGCCCAGCGCGTCGCGCGGCTTGGTCAGGAGCGCACTTCCCATCCCACGGGCAGCCGTGGATTCTGGCAACTGGCCAAAGCCGTGCAATCTAGCTTTTGTCAGCCCTCGCTGCCACCGCTGCGTTACCCAGATGGAACACTGGCTCACAAAGCACAAGAGAAAGCGGATATGCTCGTAGACCTCTTTGCGGCTAATTTCCGGGTCGTGCCTGCAGCCCCCCGCCATCGCCAACTGTGGCCACACTATGCCTGATATTGTTATCTGTGAGAGTGGCCCACAATCGCTAGACGTCGTCACGACTTACCACCAGGCGGGCGGCGACAATTTGGCGAACCAAATATAATAATAATAAAAAAAAAAGATTAGACTGGATGCTATTGACAACCAAGAAAGACTCTTCTGATTTTGAAATAGCAAAGCAGTTGCCAGCCACTATTTGCACCATGATATCTTTTAAACTATGTATTATGGTAAAACAATGGTAAATATGTTTAATTTTTAAATATAGCATAATTAGGAGGTGAAACATATGTCGACGTTTGTAATGTCTTTTTTTGAGCGAAATTATGCTATTATTTAAAAATTAAACATCATATTTACCATTGTTGTATCATGGACTTTCGCCAGGTAACGCCTGACTCCATTCAGTATGTATTATGGTCTTCATGGTTGAAAATAAAATAAAATAAAATAACGTTTATTATCTTTGAAATTTTTAGAAAATTATTTAGATTCGTCAAAAGTTGGTGTGACTCTACCGAGGGTTCCAAAATGCAACGAGACTGAGAAGAGCCCTCAAGAAACTCAGTTCGGCTTTTTTCCAAAATATTTCATCTTAAATCTAATACAGAGTTATTTAGAAGGAGCAATTCGTGTTACAACCAGGCAGCCTTGTCATCTAAGAAATCATTAATACTATAATAAGCTTTATGGCACAATTTACGTTTTATTAGTTTTTTAAATTTATTAACAGATAAATTTGCTATTTCGGTTGTCAATGTATTGTACATTCAAATAAAGTTCCCCGCAAAAGAATTACTCACTTTATGAAGCCTAAATTTAGGAACAGCCAGTTTATCCTTATTTCTTAAGTTTAGATTATGATTATCACTATTTTTCAAAAATTTACTTTTGTTCTTGTGGGTATACAATAAAATTTCATAAATATACTGTGAATACACTGTAAGGATGTTAATATGCTTAAAATTATCTCTTAATGACTCCCGAGACCCCATTCCATAGATAGTCCGGACAGCCCTCTTCTGCAACACAAAGATGCATTCAATATCGGCAGCGTTACCCCACAGTAGTATGCCATATGTCATGATACTGTGGAAGTAGCTGAAGTAGACAAGACGCGCCGTTTTAATGTCTGTAAGTTGTCGGATCTTTTTGACAGCATAGGCTGCTGAACTAAGCCTGGCCGAAATTTTCCCGATATGAGGCCCCCATTGCAATTTGGAGTCTAACGTTATGCCCAGAAAGACAGTGTCATCGACCAATTCTATTATATCATCCCTAACCTTAACACTGGTTTTAACAAGTCTTACATTAGGTAAGGTGAATCTTACACATTTAGTTTTATTTTCATTTAATAATAAATTATTAGCACAAAACCAGTGGACTATCTTAGAGAGGGCAATGTTTACATCGTCAAGTTCGCGCTGTCCACGTTTAACTTTAAATATTAAAGAAGTGTCATCAGCAAACAAAACTACCTCGTGGTCGTCTCTTATGAGGTGAGAGAGATCATTAATATATACTAGAAAAAGAAAAGGCCCCAAAATTGAACCTTGCGGTACCCCCATTGCTACAGGAGAACCAGGTGACTGTTCACCATTGATCACTACTTTCTGGACCCTATCACTTAAGTAAGAATTGACGAAATTCAAGGCCGTCCCCCGGATTCCGTAATGATCAAGTTTCTTAATTAAAGTCTGGTGCTGAACGCAATCGAAGGCCTTAGATAAGTCACAGAATACACCATAAGCATCATATGACTCATCCCAGACCCCTGTATATACACTCTAATAATTTAATTCCGGCATCAGTGGTGGACCGACCACGAGTGAAACCGAATTGTTTTGTATGTAATAGTTTATTAACGTTAAAGTGATTTTGCATTTGATTAAGCATAATTTTTTCAAAAATTTTACTAAATGTAGGTAGTACAGAAATGGGACGGAAATTGGACGGATCTGAAGTACTACCCGATTTAAACAGGGGAATTAATTTACTAGATTTCATTAAATCAGGGAACACACCACTATCAACACAATTATTAATTATCATTTAATTTTTGTTGACCTCTTTCCGCGTTTATAATTTTCCAAGTAGATTTAACTTTGTCTGCACTATTGAGAATTTTATCACTTATATATTTTGATTTAGCTGCTAAACAATCTGCTTTAAACTTTTTTGAATAAGTTTTAACATAATCTAGAAATTCAACTGATCTATTAAGCTGTCTTTCTGAGTATAGTTCATAAAGTTTTTGTCTACTTTTGTGTATACCCTCAGTGGCCCATTCACTGAAAGTAGGACTATCACTAATCATGACCTCCTTAGACTTGAATATGGAGTTGAACTCGTTGTAAAAAGAATCAAAAAATAATTTATACATTACATTTGGATCTAAGCCAGTGTCTAAGAATGGAATTTTATTGCAAAGTCCAACCCTCATACGTTCCAAGCGGTCACCAGTTATTGGTCTACATAATATTTTACGTTTTATAACTTTTTCTTTAGTGATTTTAAAAGATGCTATTTGCCCGCAATGGTCTGAATCTAGCTTTTTTTTGTAATACTTTTACTTTCTGGCAACATATCGCTGTATATATTATCCAGGCAAGTGGCTATTGTAGCACAATATCTAGTAGGCTCCAAAAATAAGTTTGTAAGATTGTGTGATTTAAATAAATTTAAAATATTAAAACTCATAGGCGTATTAACAAGTAAATCGACATTAAAATCACCACAAACTATTAGGTACTTATTAGTTTTTCCAAGTTTACATAGAACTTTGTCAATAAGTTCCTCAAATTCGCAAAAGGGCGAGGTTCCAGGTTTATGCACGCATACTACTATGAATTGCTCCATTTCCACGCAAGACAGTTCGACTTTACACTCTAGAGAAAGAGACATAATATCTTTCCGTTCTTTAAATTTATTTTTTTTATTTAATAAAATCAAAGATCCCCCCCGTACTGTGGTCACCGTGCAGAATGCACTACCAACCCGGTGATTACTGAAATTGAACATGAGCTCATTCGACTTACGCATATGTTCTGTAATACAAAAAATATCAATATTATCTGAATTCATTAACAGTTCCAACTCTAACTCTTTGCCATGTGTTAAACAACCAATATTTTGATGCCCTATGTTGATATAATTTACATTTTTTGATTTGGTTTGATTTGGAGGGCATTTTTTAACATAATTAATATTTGTAACTAAATTTAATTCAATTAATTGACTATTAAGTTGTTTACCCATAAATACACTCACGCTTCTTTCCTTTTGAGGAGACCTTGGCATCTTTCATTACATTTTCAACTTTCATAAGTATTTTCATGGTACCTCTCTGGTCATGGAACCTCTCTCTTAGCCTTTTTTTTAAGTCTGACATGCGTTATTATTACATACTCCTACCAAAACAATTACCGTACATCGAGAAGATACAATTCTAGCTGTGCGCTCCCGCTCCTTGGTCTATTGCTGGGCGCCGCCTCAGGTGCCTACTCTGAAAAGTGCCCAGTGCCGCCCAGCTGACTTTGGCCACCTATGTGGCCTCTGTCTGGGGTTCGGTCGGATTTTATACCGCATCGTAGTCGTCGAGAACCCTTGTAGCCTGCTTCTTTAAGGCCCTGATCATGGAGGTCGATGGTCTTGGTAGTAGATAAGTCTGCCGTCGTCAGTCCGAGGTCGCCGACTTCGAACTCAGCGGGGAGGGTACGCTCCCTCTCGATCTCAGCCGCCTCCTTCGCGAGCATAACGTGCTCGCAGAAGGACACGGCGACGTTCCACCTACTTTCGCTGGAGACTATGGCTTGAAGCATAGTCTCCAGAGAGGGAGTATCCACGCCCAGACCCACGACGAGGTCCCGGCGCTGACTCGCCCACGCTGAGCACTCCACCAACGTGAAATGAACGTGAATCGTGAAATGGAATGCGGTGTCTTCTTAGTTCGTCTGTCTTCATTGTTTTACATATTAAAGTGCAAAAAGTCTCCGTGATCCTCATAGGCCTGGAATAATAGCTTTTTGTAATGACATTTTTTTTTGGTTCGGACTTCGGTCGCTCACTAGGATGTCAGCTTGCCTGTTTCACTCCTTAAATCTCATGCGGTAGCATCACCGTCATTCCGTCAACTTAAAGTCCCTGCTTGTTACGTTCAAGCAAGCACCGCCACAGCTGTGTCAGAAGAGGATAGATTCGACATTGGTTTTCACTTTTTCAGTGCCAGAATCTGCGTAAGAACGGCCCCTGTTCTTTGTATAGGATGGGGAATCTGTACGAGTACGCACTAGAGTATTCTTCTATCTGTGATATCTTTTATTTTTCTCTCGATAATATAATTATAATTGATCCGCGTTCTAGTTTTATGTCACTTTACTGATAAGTTTCGTTCGATATGCACAATGAGTATAAGTTTATGTAAAAGCGAATATTATCTCCCAATGTTTACAGGTCAGACAACTACTGCGCAGATCGATCGGATCTATGGACCTGTTTAACAAGTTTTTGCCTAAACCTAGGGTTCCAATGCAGTCAAAGTGCACACTTAACTTTGTGGTCTTTTGAGCCGGATTTAGACTCAATGTCTTCTTGATTGTGCGTGTGTGTATAATCTAAAATTCGATATAGTTAACTAATTATATGAAAAATATGAACAAAAACACATGATATTTTTCCACTACTTTTACTGATGGTTTCGCCTCATGTCATTCAAATAGTCTTCGGAGACAAAATTCCGAATCAAGTTTGTCTACATTATTAGCAAGTCTGCAGCAGAACTTCTGCTACTTATAGGATGTTATTCTGTAAAACGAGTATCTCTCCATAGAATTATTTTATCCTTCTATACTATGCCTACGTAAATTTATATGGAAGCTTGTGCAGGCGATAACCTTAGTACCAGTCGTATCGAGAAGTTCAATACTTAACGGGGCAAGTTCATCTATCAATCGCACCGTTAGTTGTGCAAAACATGGCGTATCTATACTTGCGCCAACTAAATTGTTGCAGGGTATAGAACGTCTGGCCTACTCTTCCTGATTGCTGATTCCTCGTTAATACTGTTTTTTTCCATACTAACTAACCGAGTGAGCGAAGCATCTACATTTCGAGACCATACTGGATAACTTTACTTTCTTCTGTGTGCCTGTATGTATGTGTGTTCCGGGCACGGGAACAAATTGACGCAAGTGTTGTTTAATTTAAAATAATTGTTCATCTTGAGCCGTTTTTTGATTAGGGTGGAGTGGATATGTGGGCAAAAGCCCTACTAATGTTTTAATGCCGATTGCTATCGGCATTAAATGCATGCAAAAATGAATGCCGATAGCCTTACCCCCTGAGCTTGCCAGGTCTACTGTTTTACACGTGGAATGCCGGGTCAAACTACAAGTATTACAGAGGAAATATTGGATGTTTGTATGTTTGGATGTTTCTACGTTAATAACTCAAAAATTACACAATTAAAAAAAACAAACATTTGTTTATCCTACAGGGTATAGCAAAATGGTGCAAAGAACACGAAATCGACTTAGTCGTCGTTGGCCCAGAGGATCCTCTAGCCAACGGGATTGTAGATGCACTCACACCCCTCGGGATCCAATGCTTTGGCCCTACCAAGGCCGGTGCTCAAATAGAAGCCAGCAAAGACTGGTCAAAATCCTTCATGGACAAGTACCAAATACCCACAGCGAGATATAAGTCGTTTACAGACGCTGCTGCAGCCAAGGAATTCATAAAAACGTAAGTCGTTTATGATATTTCTGTATCTATCTATACTAGCTTATGTCCAAGCCTTCGCCAGAAAAAGTATATCCGACCATAAACAACAAGAGGCCTTGCGTAATTGCTGTAAATTTTTTTATATCCACCAAAAACGTCAATAAGCTTGGCCCATATAATGCGGACCAAAAAATACTGACAAAGAGTGGGTGTGTAATGCGGTGTGTGTGTGTACTCCGTCAGGGATACAGGCGTGATGTATGTTTGTCTATCATTAAAAACACAGATACTTTTTTTTTTTTTTTAATTCCGCGGCCCATGTCCGCGGCCTCTCTAACGTCCGTTGCCGGGCGTCTCTGGTTACTAGCAGAGGGTATGTCCAGTGGCGCCCGGCGGACTTTGACCACCTCTGTGGTCTCTTCGGGTGTTGGGTCGGGACGAGAATCCCGCGTCGTTGGGGAAGGGTTTTATCCCGCGTCAGTGAGTGAATCTGGTTGCGTGCTATGGGGCAAAGGCCCCGCAGCACGCAACCCTTCTAGCCTGCTTCTGTAAGGACGGCGGGTGGCGATCCCGCCGTCCTCAGGCCCCGATCATGGAGGTCGATAGTCTTGGGCGTAGTTGCGGAGTCTGGGGCTCCCTGGCCGCCGACTACGGAACTCGGCGGGGAGGGTACGCTCCCTCTCCCTCCCGGCCGCCTCCTTTGCGAGCATGACTTGCTCGCAGAAGGACACGGCCGCGTTCCACCTACTCCGGCTGGAGACCATGGCTTGAAGCATGGTCTCCAGCGAGAGGGTATCCACGCCCAGACCCACTACGAGGTCCCGGCGCAGACTCGCCCTCGCTGAGCACTCCACCAACGTGTGGACTGCGGTAAACACAGATGGTGTCTACCTCGCCGTTTACACTTTGATTAGTGTGCGTTTGATTTGTTAAGTGCGAGTTTTCTACTTACAACTGTTAAGTGATTAGTAAAAGTAGTTGCATTCGCACTTAACATAATGTAAGCCAGTCTTAAGACTAAAGATAATTAAATAAATCCACGCGCATGAACTTGCGGATTTTATATTTATAATTACATTCTGTGGCCTTAAGATAAGAATACTCTTGATTTATGTTAATGATCACACGTTTTTCTTATTTATATGTATATTAAAACTATATTTCCAAGATATGAATAGCAATCGCAGTAAGTACTTCGAGAACGTGCCATTTCTCTTTTAGTAAACTCCAGTATGCGATAGAGCGATACTATATAAATAAAAATGAATCCCCGTTCGTTGGTCTCGCTAAAACTCGAGAATGGCTGGACCTATTTGATTAATATTGGTATTCAACTATTTGTATCAGTTCAGGGTAGGTTTAAAAGGTTTAAAAAATATTGGATAGAATCAGGCGTTACCTGGCGAAAGTCCATGACAAAGCAATGGTAAGTATAATGTTCAAACTTTTTCGTTGGTCGAAAAAGTTTCGTTGCTCAACTAGTATCTTTATAAAATTGTATTTCTGGATTTGATGTTTATTAAGACACATTTTATTATGTATAGCCCGCGTAACAGGTGGCAAATCCAAATTCAATACCAAAATCTGGACCCTTATACTAAGACTACTGTCTTTGACCAGGCTGTAAGAGAGGTTCCTAAACAACAAAAGTTACTTTTTAACTCGATATTATTAAAAGGTAGATAGTATTTAATGTTGTATAAATAACGGTAGAAACCCCATCGTGCTCAGGTACGACTGGCACTTAGCCAATTTGTTCTGTATGCCATATTTTTGTTTATAGAGCACCATACCCCGCGCTAGTGGTAAAAGCATCCGGCTTGGCAGCCGGTAAAGGCGTGGTAGTAACCAGCACGAAAGAAGAGGCTTGTCAAGCAGTTGACGATATCCTAGTAGACGCCAAGCACGGCTCAGCTGGTGAGACCGTCGTAGTTGAAGAACTATTGGAAGGGGATGAAGTATCTGTAAGTGTTACTATATACGCACGATGATATTTGCCTCGCTTCATACTTTTTAGAGAATTATTAACCATTATCGCGTATCGTATCGTAAAGGTCGCAGGAAGCCACTGGATGCGGGAAGGTCAAAACCGAATGTTGTGGAGTTCGTTGGGGGAGGCCTTTGCCCAGCAGTGGGTGTCAGTTGGCTGAAATTATGATGATGATTGTGTATCTTTAACCATTTGTCAAAAACTAGCTGATCACCGCGGCCCCGCCCGCGTGATATAGTTTTATCGTTCCCGATTCCCGTGTGAACACATTACTGGGACAAAAAGTATCCCATTATACTTGGGGATAATGAAGCTATATATCAGTAAAATATTTTTTTAATAGGTTTATTAGTTACGGAGCGTATTTAATTCAAACAATCAAATCTTTCCTCTTTATAATATTAGTAAGTATAGATAATCCATCCATTGGTCGCAGCGTGCCTGCCTTCCACTTTTATTTACACAAAAAAATAAGTATTGATAATTATAGATTGTCCGGAGGTAACGGGAAGCCTTCAGCCGCTAGCCCAGCACCAGCAATCTCTTCCTTGGCCGCATTCTACCGTATTTACCACGGCGAGTGTTTTTTTTTTTATTTTTTATTATGACTAAATTTGAGTGCGTTTTACCACAATCTTACCTGAATGTTAAGTAAAAATGCGGTCTAAGATGAAGCACGCAAACTCAAATAATGCCTATTTACTCTTGCCTTGAAAATACCAAGATTATATGTATCGGGGAACAATGACGCTGGAAGGGAATTCCATTCCTTAGCGGTTCGCATGATGAAAGAAGAAGCGAATCGAGAGGTACGAAGAGGTGGAATATCGACCACATACGGATGGAATCTCAGACCACGCCTTGATGTCCGATGATGGAATGGTGCCGGTGGAATCAATTCCTGCGCACACTCCGAAATGTAACCTGTAGAAGACACACAGACTCGCAACCAGACGGCGATGGTCGAGGCTTTGAAGTCGGTTGCTTATGAGCGCCTCATCGCTTATAAGTTTTCTGGCGCGTCTGTCAATAGCTTCCAGGGCCTCAAGCTGGTAGCGGGCGGATCCATCCCAAAGGTGCGAGCAGTACTCCATGCAGGAGCGTACCTGTGCTGAGTAAAGACTAAGTAGTTGGCTCGAAGTAAAATATTTACGCACCTTAGAGAGGATGCCTAGTTTTTTCGAAGCTGTTTTAGTCCTGGATTCTATGTAGCTTCCAAAGTTCAGGTTGGATGATAAGTCCACACCAAGGAGCTGAAGATGCTGAGTCACAGGTACAGGGACATCCCGGAAAGTAGGAGCCTTGGTGAACGGGCTCTTTTTAGCGGAGAAAAGAAACGCCTGGGTTTTCGTAGTGTTGAATGTGACAAGGTTAGCATCGCCCCAGTCAGACACTGCCTGAAGGGTTAAGTTAGTGTGTTCAACAATTGCCACTCTACGATCGTCGATTTCCGGTTTTTTGGCCTTTGCGCTGGAGAAATATCTCTCTGCAACCGTGCTATCGTCCGCATACCCAAACATACCGGGTCTGAGCAGGTCGTTTATATGTAGCAGGAATAACGTTGCCGAGAGAACAGATCCCTGAGGTACCCCAGCGTTAATTGCTAATAGATCAGACGAGCAGCCGTCAACAACCACTCGAATAGATCGTTCCCTCAGGAAATGTGAAATCCAAGCACAAAGATTAGCCGGAACTCCGTAAGCAGGAAGCTTGGTTATAAGGGTCTTCTGAAGAGCTCTTCAACCTGATCCCACCCTCTTCCTTCCGATCCCGAACGCGTGCCGGGCAGAGATGCCACTCCCACACAGTGGATAGCATGTTTGCGAGAACCGAACGTTTTAAACGTTCGTTTCTCTGCCGAACGATAGTGGCCTGGAACGCCCTGCCTGTGCACGTATTTCCTTCCACATATAACCCTGGGTACTTTAAGCGGAGCGTGAAGAGGCACATCAGTAGGTCGTCAAGTTGAGGGACACTCTCAATAGTATTATGTGTTGTGAAAGTGGCCCACAATCGCTAGACGTCGTCACGACTTACCACCAGGCGGGCGGCGTCAATTTGGCGAACCCAATATATAAAAAAAGTAGAGGGATATTAGTGCAAAAATTTCTCGGTGTCATTGCCGACTGGAAAGGTGCCCAGAATGCTGGCTGCAATAAGCCAGGTTGAATGACGGTACTAATTCTCTGAGCCACTAGCATCTATCAGATTTAAACCGATGTCTCTAAATAGGCAGCAAGCACTCGGACTCCATGATCCTAGTCGGAAACTATTACAGCTGCAAATATCAGTTAAAATTGGAAGTAGCCAATTGATATTGCAAAGAAATATCTCGTTTAAAAATTATGTGGGATATTTTGAATGGTCGTTTATTTATCTGTCCAAAATAACATTAATACACACACCCGTACACCCGTAACAGTAGGGTATCATGGGTCAAACTTAAACGACAACATATATCATGTTTTTTTTAAACGCGCGTTATTGGTTTTGATAACAGAAGTTGTTAATTAGTTAAGAAACGCTTAATTGTGATTAAAATATGAGTTATTTGTCGATCTAATGATGTTACGGTTGATGAAATAATGGCAACGTGTTTGAGTTATAACAATTATATAATATATAATTAATACAAATTTTTGATGATGTAGATACGTATCGCGAAAGTTCGATCTATCCGAAAGTTTCGAAGACGTATATAGCTCATCTTCCAAAACATGCTCCATTGTTCTAGGTTGGATAACAATGGAGCAACAATATCGTCTTCGCTTAGTTCTTTAAAAAAGGGAATTTCACCATCTATAATGGCACCACCCGGGCGCCACTGGAAATACCTTCTGGTGCATACCAGAGACGCCAGGCAATGGACGCAAGAGCGGCCGCGATTGCGCGGGCTTAAAAAAAACAATTCTGTTATTCTTTTGAGATTTCGCCTTCAACATAAACTGTTTCAATATCTATGTAGAAAGGCCAGTAACTTATATGATCTTATATTAGACCTGCGAGCCATCCTAGCACAGCCATCGTCTACTTCAGTCGATAAACAATGATAGCACAAAGAAAATAAAAAATGTGTCAATTTTGTCACTGACATTTTTCTGCAATATCATTGGTGACTGCCAGTTGTTGATCCCACGTAATAGGGGCAACTCAATTGCCGTTAACGGGCACAATACAGAATTCATCAGGAATTCAAACCAAAATTCAGGCTATCCGGCATCGTAATTATTTGAATTTTGATAGCAATTTGCTCTTTCTCTCTCTCTCTCTCTCCTTTACGGGCTTTGCTTTTTTCGGTGGAGTAACCGCCACTGTTATCTTCTCTTTGCCAAACCTTTCACCTCCTGAAACGACCCAACTTGTATCTTTTATTTTACTTGATTCATGAACGTTTTACTTGGCCTACCCCTTCATCGCTTTCTATCACATTCCCTTCGATGATGTCTTTTATGAAAGAGTCATGTTCTATGCTGTATCTTACTATGCTTGATAAACACATTCGTATATTTCTAGGTACTAGCATTCACAGACGGCGAGACAGTATCGATGATGCCTCCAGCTCAAGACCACAAACGGGTCGGGGAAGGCGACACAGGCCCCAATACCGGCGGTATGGGTGCCTACTGTCCTTGTCCGCTCATCACACCAGATCAGCTCCTGGATGTTAAAGAACAGGTTCTACAAAGGGCGGTAGATGGACTTAAAGCGGAAGGCATCAAATATGTTGGTAAGTTGGATTGTACTAGCAAGGAAACGGTGACTGAATTCAACGTCATCTGAATAGAATAGCGATGGTTAGGAACTACAATGTTAAATAGAATTTATATACAAATATATTTTACTTCCATTCTGATTTTTTAAGGGGGATGGGGATTCGGCTTTTCCACAAAATGTAATCTTTGATTTGAACACATAATATGGTAACCCTAACATCTGTGATCAATAATTAACGAAAATAGTTTTCAGGAAATCACCGAATAATATGCCTGTGCTTAGAGGAACCACCGCGTTTAGTGGTGCTACTATTAAATCTGACATTTCAAAAAAAGGTCCGATTAGGAGGATCCGTAACAATCGATCATGCTTAAAACACTTATGAAATTTGAAGGAATATAAGAAATATGACATGATCGATTGAGATCGGTAGGGTGATGGTATGTAGATAAAACTACTCCACGATGTATTCTCAAACCTACCAAATACACATGAAATAGTAGATTGTTAACCAAGGGATGAAAGCTGAGATTTCTGACGAGATATTTCGACAACGGTTCGAGGCAGAAATGGGTGTTTTCTCATGAGTTAAACGCTCTACTTTTCATTTCGAATGCGAGGAAAGCAAATAAAAGTCCAATAAAAAAGTTATAACAATAGAGATTGATCACGTATCAAGTATTGTTCTTCTCGCCTATTTTTAAATTTTTGTTTTTCATTCGCACTTTTTTCAGGGCAGGCTCTAGTCTTTTGATCATACCGCCTTGTCATTAGTTATATTTTTCCATACAAAATAGACTTCAGTTTTTAATTTTTTTCTTTTTTACGCACCTATTATTTTGAAGCGCTATAGAGTATTTTTTATGATTGACGCGTTACAGAGGCGTTTTACTCAGTATTTTAAGGTACACCTGTCCAAATAATTATTGTTTGTGCCATATACATTTTATTTTATTGTAATTTAATTCTTTTTTGTTTATCACCATTCATAAATCAGAATCTTGTATTGACTTAATCGAACTTAGGCTGTATACGTTTTTGCCGTCGCCTCAAGATGTGCTTAAATTTATTTTTACTTTTCCGCCCTAGGGCCGAAATTTATTACTTTCATATTGGATAGAATCAGGCGTTACCTGGCGAAAATCCATGACAAAGTAATGGTAAGTAAGATGTTCAAACTTTTTGAAATAGAATGATGCAATTATTTTAAAAAGTTTGAACATCTTACTTACCATTACTTTGTATTACTTTCAACCCGCATATCAGGTAAGTAATGACCCACTTGCAGAGCATGAGAGATGAAAAATTCTTTTCATCTCTCATGCTCTGAAAGTGGGTCATTACTTACCTAATATGCGGGTTGAAAGTGATACATTTCGGCCCTAGGGCGGAAAAGTAAAAAAAAATCATCAGCATATCTTGAGGCGATGGCATAAAACGTATACAGCCAAAGTTCGATAGTCAATACAACATTCTGGTTTTTGAATGATCATAAACAAAAAAAGAGTTGGGTTCCAATAAAATAAAACGTAAATAGCACAAACAATAATTATTTGGACAGTTACAATCTTAAAATTCTGAGTAAAATACTCAGTATTTTAAGGTATAATACTGAGTATTTTACTCAGAATTTTAAGATTGAGACTCCGACCAAACCTGACTAAATCGACCGCCCGCGCCGTAACGCGTCAAATCATAAAAAAATACTCTATGGCGCATCCTAAAATATGTGCGTAAGAAAATAACTGAAGTAGGTAATTAAAGAAACTGAAGACCATTTTATATGGAAAAATATAACTAATGACAAGGCGGTATGACCAAAAGACTTGCCTGCCCTGAAAAAAGGGCGAATGAAAAACAATAATAAAAAAAAAGGCGGGATGTACAATACTTGATACGTGATCAATCTCTATTGTTATATTTGTTTTATTTGACTTTTATTTGCTTTCCTCGTATTCGAAATTAAAAGTAGAGTGTTTAACTCGGGTGAAAACACCCATTTCTGCCTCGAACTATTGGCATTCTCACTACGTTCGAGCGCCAAAATATCTCGTCAGAAATGGGATGCTTTCTTCCCTTGGTTAACAATCTACTATTCATAAAAAGCAGACCAGCCAGCAGATATTTAATTGCATCACACAAAAATATATGTTCTGAAACCGTTAATTTTTACGTCACAATATCAGTCGACCGTAGTATTACGTATGCCGGCGACATCTGACCTACCATTGTTTATAACAACAACCGATTAATTACTCCACAAGTAAACATTATTTCATCTAAACGTACTATAAAATCATCTGCCAATAATGAGCCCTATTTTTATTACAAACAGTTAATTTTTAATTGTAACTAAATAGCCAATATTCGTTTGATATTACGTTTGTTTGTTTTTAAGAAGTTACCAAGGCGTTCCGCTGTAGATTATTGAAGTCTCTTACCACCGATATTATTCCGTTTCAAAACACGTGTTACATCATTGGATTGATTGGTCACATGCTATAGTCGCGTGGAGCCGAAGTTGTTTGATAAAAAATGTTGATGTATTTTTTTTAATACTCGTTTCGTAATGTAGGTGACTTTTTCTTTTCTCTGGAGACTTCTTCGAGCATATGCTAGATAGGTACTTGCAGTTTATGCGGTAAGCCCCACGTTACGCTTAGTGGTCCCAGAAACATAAAATAAAAATATAAAATTATAAAATAAAATAACGTTTATTATCTTTGAAATTTTTAGAAAATTATTTAGATTCGTCAAAAGTTGGTGTGACTCTACCGAGGGTTCCAAAATGCAACGAGACTGAGAAGAGCCCTCAAGAAACTCAGTTCGGCTTTTTTCCAAAATATTTCATCTTAAATCTAATACAGAGTTATTTAGAAAGGAGCAATTCGTGTTACAACCAGGCAGCCTTGTCATCTAAGAAATCATTAATACTATAATAAGCTTTATGGCACAATTTACTTTTTATTAGTTTTTTAAATTTATTAACAGATAAATTTGCTATTTCGGTTGTCAATGTATTATACATTCAAATAAAGTTCCCCGCAAAAGAATTACTCACTTTATGAAGCCTAAATTTAGGAACAGCCAGTTTATCCTTAAGTATTTCTTAAGTTTAGATTATGATTATCACTATTTTTCACAAATTTGCTTTTGTTCTTGTGGGTATACAATAAATTTCATAAATATACTGTGAATACACTGTAAGGATGTTAATATGCTTAAAATTATCTCTTTATGACTCCCGAGACCCCATTCCATAGATAGTCTCGACAGCCCTCTTCTGCAACACAAAGATGCATTCAATATCAGCAGCGTTACCCCACAGTAGTATGCCATATGTCATGATACTGTGGAAGTAGCTGAAGTAGACAAGACGCGCCGTTTTAATGTCTGTAAGTTGTCGGATCTTTTTGACAGCATAGGCTGCTGAACTAAGCCTGGCCAAAATTTTGCCACATACCTACCGAGTTAATAGTCACTCCTACGCACCCTGTAAAGGGACCCACAAATTAACAGGCCACTTGCAGTCTCAGATCGTTTAGACGGTCGATAAGGTTGAAGTAAGCTACGAACGTTAGTTGAGTTTGGACGATTAGAAACAGCAGGCGATCTGTCAGTGTATGGGCTGCTTAATATGCTACTGGCTACCCTAGCACACGTAATTATAACATATGTTTATTATATTATCAGGTGTGCTGTACGCGGGCATGATGGTAACCAAATCAGGGCCAACGACACTAGAGTTCAACTGTCGCTTCGGCGATCCAGAGACGCAGGTCCTGTTGACACTTCTGGAGTCGGACCTATACAAAATTATGAAGGTATACTTCTACTACCTATTGTGTAATATCATGTTACGTAAGGGTTATATCAACCCGAAGACACCCCCATCAGCTGGTCGACCAGAACCCGTTTCCGATATGTGTCGAACGCCAAACAAGAAAAAAAAATCATCCAAAAAAAACATTATTTTACCGAATAAAAAACTCTTGTTTGAATAACACTAACTAAAATCAGTTGATTCGGTCATTGACATCAAGTATAGGTAGTACAAATAAAGGGCGCCTGTGAAAAATCTTCTCTGTCTCTCCTGGTTGGAACATTTTGTCTCTGTTTCGCTCCATAATCCGGGCCTCCCGCCCCGCCCACCATTGTCTATTAGTAATTACGTCAAGCGCTAGTGTTGGGACACGTTTGTTGTGATTTGAAATAACGCATATAATTTTGTTTATGATGAACTTTTTTTTTTTATTTCGCGGTCGAAACATATCAAAAGGCGTTCTGGGCGATCAGCTGATGGGTGTCTTCAGGTTGATATAACCCTTATGTAACACCCTGTATAAATGTATAATTGACCGAGCGAGCGAAACGTCTACATTTAGAGGCTGGACAGCTGCTTTGCTCTGTCTGCAAATAATGCTGACACAATACTAGTTTATTATAAGAAGTGACTTACATAGTAAAGGCACTTAACGCAGGTCGTCTTTAATTTAAAACTATCATTGCGTCTGATCTTTTATTGTTTGTGGGGAAGTTGAGGTAAAAAGTCCTAATAATCATTTTATCGTTCGTCAGGTCTATTCTTCGACCATAATGAGCGAACATTAGTAAAAGTCCTACATTATGTACCTTTATTAATCGAGTTTAAAAAAGTATTAGGTTCTCAATTCGACTGTATGTTTGTTTTTTTTTTATTGATAGCTATTGCAATCCCGACGATTATTTTAGTCCCATGTTTGACGTGTTTTTTTGTAGGCTTGCGTATCTGGCACATTGAGAGACATCCAGGTGGCGTGGAACACGAAACTCTCGGCCGTAGGTGTCGTCATAGCTTCCAAGGGTTACCCTGAAACTTCCACAAAGGGATGCGTCATCAGCGGTAAGCATTTTTCTTCTATTGGGATTACTGGCCACTGGCCACTGGCTGTGAGGTTTTCTCACAGGCTCCACTAATAAAAACTCACGGGCACTTTTCCAATCGCCGGTAATTGCATTAATTGTGTCCATCTTGCTATATTTACAATTTTACAGTGGCATAGTGAGATTTTAGAGGCAGAGCCTGTGAAAAAAAACCTAGCAAACGCACGGCTATTCATTTCCAATCGCCATTAATCACAATGATTGTATCAAACTCAAACTCAAATCAATGGTAAGTAAAAATTTTTTTAAGAAAAAACTTTTTAGCATTAATTAATAGCATTAATTTTTCGCAGAATCAAAAGGACAACAAAACGTCGACAATTGTTTCGCCTCTAAACGAGGCATTATCAAGACTGTCTCAGAGAGAACAGCAAAATTCGTGGTTGGAACGTGTTTGCTTATAAGTAAACGCGTGCAAATTTCATTATCGCGATGTAGGATTCTTTACAATAACCAATGTGGGTAGAAACCTCAGATCATGCTAACTAAGTTCCAAAAATAGGTATTCACCAATACTTGACCTTATCTGTTTGATTTAATTACTGTCTCTTGATAAGTTGCATAGAAAACCCAAACAACACATACAAACCAACAACAGTTAATGTGTCTGTCTGTTCGCAAACAGATTAAGTAAGGGAGATGTGTGAAAATCTATTTGTTCATTGAGTAAGGTGTCCGCATCTCTTCTAACTATTTCTAGCCTTTCCCAAACACTTAACTTGAACCCTTTCTCACATAACCGTAAAACTTTAAAAGTGTTACTATTGTTCAAGGAATGACCAGTGTCAAGAAGATGCTTCGCGAAGAGGGACCTTTCGGGACAACCATTGCGGGACGCCGCTCTATGTTCCTTATATCTAATATCGAAGGACCTGCCAGTCTGTCCCACATACTTCAAACCACATTCATCACAACTCAACAAATAAACACCTGATCTGCGTGAGACCGACACCGAATCCTTGCCATTACACAGCTCCCTCAAGGCATTCTGAGTTCTAAAAGCAACAAATATATTACTTTCCCTCATGATCTTAGCTATACTCAACGAGACGGGACCCACAAACGGCAAACAGGCCGTGTACTTCCTAGGTGGATCTTGAATCGGATATAATAAATGAAAACTAGCCTTTCTACGTTTTTTATTTAATAATGAGTGAACCATTCCTACGTCATAGCCATTACTTTGTGCTATGTAGCAAATGATGGACAATTCTTCACCAAATGCCTGTGGACTCAACGGTACCGCCAGTAACCTGCTCAGTAAGCTGTGGAAAGCTGCCATTTTATGTTGCCATGGATGATTGGATGAGTAAGGAATAACTGTGTCTGTAACTGTTGGTTTCCTATAGATACGGAACTCATGAACACCGTTCCTTCTAGTAATTGAAAGGTCCAAGAAATTGAGAGTGGAATCTGACTCCAACTCTAGTGAAAAATCAATTCTAGGGTGTACTGAGTTCAACTTGGAGACAAGGACACTGAGCTGACGTTTTGTTCCTGTCCAACATATAATAATATCATCCACATATCTAAAATAGTACAAGACATGAACGTTCCCAACTATGTGGTTAGTCTCGAATGCATCCATAAATATTTCAGCTATTAAAGGACTGAGTGGCGACCCCATAGCCAGACCATTCCTCTGTAGAAAAAAACTGTTGTTGAACTGAAAGTAATTCTGAGTCATACACAATCTTGTTAGGTTATAAATTTCCTCTATTTTATTAAAATTTACCCTTTTTATTGTTAATTTGTGTCTCAAAATATCTAATACTTCATTATACGGTGTGTGAAGTATTAGATATTTTGAGACACAAATTAACAATAAAAAGGGTAAATTTTAATAAAATAGAGGAAATTTATAACCTAACAAGATTGTGTATGACTCAGAATTACTTTCAGTTCAACAACAGTTTTTTTCTACAGAGGAATGGTCTGGCTATGGGGTCGCCACTCAGTCCTTTAATAGCTGAAATATTTATGGATGCATTCGAGACTAACCACATAGTTGGGAACGTTCATGTCTTGTACTATTTTAGATATGTGGATGATATTATTATATGTTGGACAGGAACAAAACGTCAGCTCAGTGTCCTTGTCTCCAAGTTGAACTCAGTACACCCTAGAATTGATTTTTCACTAGAGTTGGAGTCAGATTCCACTCTCAATTTCTTGGACCTTTCAATTACTAGAAGGAACGGTGTTCATGAGTTCCGTATCTATAGGAAACCAACAGTTACAGACACAGTTATTCCTTACTCATCCAATCATCCATGGCAACATAAAATGGCAGCTTTCCACAGCTTACTGAGCAGGTTACTGGCGGTACCGTTGAGCCCACAGGCATTTGGTGAAGAATTGTCCATCATTTGCTACATAGCACAAAGTAATGGCTATGACGTAGGAATGGTTCACTCATTATTAAATAAAAAACGTAGAAAGGCTAGTTTTCATTTATTATATCCGATTCAAGATCCACCTAGGAAGTACACGGCCTGTTTGCCGTTTGTGGGTCCCGTCTCGTTGAGTATAGCTAAGATCATGAGGGAAAGTAATATATTTGTTGCTTTTAGAACTCAGAATGCCTTGAGGGAGCTGTGTAATGGCAAGGATTCGGTGTCGGTCTCACGCAGATCAGGTGTTTATTTGTTGAGTTGTGATGAATGTGGTTTGAAGTATGTGGGACAGACTGGCAGGTCCTTCGATATTAGATATAAGGAACATAGAGCGGCGTCCCGCAATGGTTGTCCCGAAAGGTCCCTCTTCGCGAAGCATCTTCTTGACACTGGTCATTCCTTGAACAATAGTAACACTTTTAAAGTTTTACGGTTATGTGAGAAAGGGTTCAAGTTAAGTGTTTGGGAAAGGCTAGAAATAGTTAGAAGAGATGCGGACACCTTACTCAATGAACAAATAGATTTTCACACATCTCCCTTACTTAATCTGTTTGCGAACAGACAGACACATTAACTGTTGTTGGTTTGTATGTGTTGTTTGGGTTTTCTATGCAACTTATCAAGAGACAGTAATTAAATCAAACAGATAAGGTCAAGTATTGGTGAATACCTATTTTTGGAACTTAGTTAGCATGATCTGAGGTTTCTACCCACATTGGTTATTGTAAAGAATCCTACATCGCGATAATGAAATTTGCACGCGTTTACTTATAAGCAAACACGTTCCAACCACGAATTTTGCTGTTCTCTCTGAGACAGTCTTGATAATGCCTCGTTTAGAGGCGAAACAATTGTCGACGTTTTGTTGTCCTTTTGATTCTGCGAAAAATTAATGCTATTAATTAATGCTAAAAAGTTTTTTCTTAAAAAAATTTTTACTTACCATTGTTTTGTCATGGATTTTCGCCAAGTAACGCCTGTTTCTATCCAATATTTCAAACTCAAATATTTGTATCTAGGACTGAGTCAAGCATCGGCAACTCCCGGCGCACTAGTGTTCCACAGCGGCATCGCTCGCGGCGCGAACGGCTCCCTAGTGTCGGCGGGCGGGCGCGTGGTGCTGCTGTGTGCGCGCGCGGGCTCGCTGCGGGCGGCCGCGGCGGCGGCCACGCGTCTGGCCGCGCTGGTCGACTTCCCCGGGGCACATTATAGGAAGGATATCGCGCATAGAGCGTTCTCTAAGTGAGTTTACATTTATTTATCTTGTGGTTTTAATTTCGAAGCTATTGTATTGTTAAAAAAATGTTATTTGGAAACTATTTTGAGTTTACGAAGACAAAAGAAGTGATTTCTGAAAAAATATGTATTTGTGCGATTTGGCTTAAATGTTGCACGAACGTGTATCTTTATAGTGAGACAGCTGATGAGGAAGCTGATTCACATAACTTTTTCAGAGCCGGAATAAATAATTAAGAGAAATAAAAAATAAAATTATTAAAGTGTTTTCTCAAAAACATCTAAAAAAGATTTTCTTTAAATTCGTCCTATTACAAGGGAAAAGAAAGGTACAGTGTGGTCGTCTAATACACCTCTCTATCCCTTTCTGAGAATAGACGTAATACACCACATTCACGCATATTTCACGGAGGGGGTAGATACAAAAGTAAGTGTCCAATGATTTCATTTTAAATGACTATCGGTCGCCCACGACTTCGTCCGCGTGGTAATTTGGATTTTTTCCCGTTCCCGTCACCTGTAATTATCGTTCCCGTCGCGTCACCCGTAATAAGATCTAGTATCGCAAATATTTTTTTTAAAACGACTTTCATTGCCATAAAATATGTTACAGTGAGTTAACCTTAAAAGATAGATATATCTATCTTTTAAGCTACCGTAAGAGTTACAATTCTTTAGTACATCATTTTAACATAACATTAACCATTTGACCAGCGCACGCAACGGAAGTTCTCAATAGAAATAAACTTCCCCGTTTTTGAAAAATATTTCACTGCTGCTTCGCTCCCATTGATCGTAGCGCGATGTTATATAGCCTATAGCTTTCCTCGATAAATGCACTTCTTAACACAAAAAGATTTTTTCAAATCAAACCAGTAATTCCTGAGATTAGCCGCGTGTCTATGCCACATCGGCTGGCACGTAAGAATTTTGTTCCCTTTCATCAACATTTCATCGCAAGGGTTTCAAATATATATATATTGCTGCTACTTTCTTTTTATTAAATTCATTCAGCCTATTACGTGGGACTAAAAATACTGGCAAATTATGGGTGTGTAATGCACCTCTGCCTACCCCTTCGGGGATATAGGCGTGATATGTGTGTGTATACTATAATAATAATACTATAAAAAAAAATGGATACAATCACTACTTTGGGCAGTATTTATAGACCTATGCGTATGCTATGGAAACTGGATAACAAAATCACACACTTATATCATAGAGCTATCAAACTCAGCTTTTAATATTTCATCGATATAATTTATTTATTTCCACTTCTACATCTATGATTACAGGGTAAGTCCTAATACAATAGAGTAGGCGATTAATGCACAATTTTCCTATAACTCATAATTCATAACATAAAATAAATAGTGTGAATTCATTTCGGTACACGTAAAAACGACAACTTGATAGATAATATTAGCATGTGTCATACATAACTTAAAAAGCTTGCATACTATTGGGACTGCATGAACATGGATAAAGTAATGTAGCCATGTAAGCAGAGTGTCTAGTACCAGTTCCTTACGTTAATTTGCTCGAAATACGTTTTCGTATTCCTCCATGCATTTCACACAGTTCCCTGACGCTACCGCTAGGGGCGCTGGTGTAAAATATATGGGTAATTGATAATATAATCGCAAGTTTCGAGATTTTGGGCTAGTTTATTCGAAGACATGAAGATTGGTATGATGCCATGTTATCCTTAAATGTATGGATTCAACCCATTCATTTTGTTTCAGCATGTAACCGGCCTGATATGGGTAAATAACTACATACATGGATATTTTTCATTTTCTTTTGCACGCATTTGTAAAACGCATTTTGATTAAGAACCATTTGCATTTAGATTTGTGTTATTTTTTTGTAATAAATGCTTTGTAAATGTTTTTTTTTGTTTTGTGTCCCATCCTCCATTAGTTAGAACCATGACTTAGTAATCATCGATATTGTGTTCTTATTCGTGTATGGTATGCTGTTATTTCAATAAAAAAATTCATGTTCATATTCATATTTTGTGTAGTGGCATATTATTTTGACTTATTATATCGAAAATAATAATTTTCAGTTAAAAATTTGTGCGATAGTATCACTCAATCTATATATAGAAATGGTGTATGTAATTTTTGTCCCCCCTTAGCTCTCGAGAACTGCTTATGCTCCAATGATGGTTGACCCCTCTATGGATAGCTTTGACCTTGACCTAGCCCTAAGGAGTCAAAAGTTTTTTTTTGTGTTTATGCATGAAAACGTCAGAATTTTTGTCTTGTTTTTGTGTTTTAAACAAAAGTAACTATCAAACACGCACAGCACTAATTTGTACAAATTATATCTGACACTCTTTGATGCATGAACTAACACAAATAGATTGGAGTCATACTACCCTGTGTTTAAAATAAACTAGTGTTATTAGATTTACCACAGCTCTGTCTCGCAGTTCTCAAGTATTGGGTACTTCCATAACAAAAATATTACAAGTAGAAACCTTTTATAGGGTAAAATTTTAAACAGGAGCCAATTTTTATTAGCAACTTAAAAATATAACATAAATTTGGACTATATGTTTTATTTTTCTAATTTACTTCTATTGAAAATTGAAACCTGTGTATAACAGTAATTATGTACGAAAATAGTAGTAGTCTAAATATGAATCGCGAAATGGTGACATTATGCGATGTTGCTATGAAAGTTTAAAAGTCCACCAAATTGAATAAGTGTCTACAAATGAACTATGTTAGGTACGCCTCTATAAATGACATTATATTGTGTGGATAAGAAGCTTAACAATAATAAAATTTACTAGTTATTACTTTGTATCGCCTCAATTTTTTTTTTTTTGTAATGAGATACTCGTATTTAACGGTTACTCATAACAATTACAATCTAGCCCTTTAAGGCTAATAAGTAATTTAACTTTGACTTAATTTGCTAAAAACTTACAATGTTAAGAATGTGTCCATTGGCACTTTTCTTATTGTCTCTATGACACTTTGTTATTGTGTTCTTGAAGGAATAGCACTCGCTGCACTATGTAACACTAATTACACTAAACCAACTCAAATGGCTTAGTTCTCTTTAGTCTTCTAATTAGGTCCGTGGTGTCAAGAAGTTGGATGGCTTCGACGTTCACATGTTGAAGAAGCCTTCTTCATGTGCTTCAGCGTGTTTTTTTATAACTTCAAAAACAAAGTCCACTCCTAGGTGTCGGTGGATGTCATCCTTTCTAACGTACCAGGGAGCATTTACTATGTTCCGAAGTACTTTATTTTGGAATCTTTGAATTATTTCAACGTTGGTTCGTTTTGTACAGCCCCAAAGTTGAATGCCGTATGTCCATATTGGCATGAGTATCTGTTTGTATAAAAGTAGTTTGTTGTTCACTGACAAAGTAGAATTTCTGCCAAGTAGCCAATACATATTTTTATAGCGTAGATCTAACGCTTGGCGTTTCTTTTTTACATGCGCCTTCCAGCGAAGTTTTGCGTCAAGCGTCATACCCAAGTATTTCACCGTATTTCCATATGGTACTACACGATTGTTGATGTATACCGGTGTATGTTCAGATCTTTGGTACGTGAAATCAACATGAATCGATTTTGTCTCATTTAATTTGATTCGCCATTTTTTCGTCCAATCAGTGATGGCATTGACGGCAATTTGTACCTTCTGCACTGCCTCTTTGTGAGTGACACCTGTGCCATTTGCAGGTGACACGGCTATGATAGCCGTGTCATCTGCAAATGTAGCAATGGTGCTATTTTTTATATCAGGGATATCGCATGTGTACAATGTATCGCGACGGACAGACAGACAGACAAATTGTCGTATTAAATATATAGATTATTTTGTTATTGTAATATTTCTTATCCATATATCTATCTATCCATAAGTACAACATAATAGTAGTAGGAACAAGATGACAGAATAAAGGTACGGGCAAACTCGTCCTTCACATGCGACTTATACCACGCATTATGACATCTATACAATTTGTATGGTAACGAACACACTAGTCATTCACCACGCTGTCTTACACGTCCCCGCGCCAGACTCGCGTGTTCCCATGCTATCCCACGCGTACGACGCTGTCACACACGTTTAAAGTGTCATAGCGCGTAGATAATGTAAACGTCGTAAGACGTAGGACCAAGGCGTCGTTGTTCCCACGTCGTATGTGAAGGACCAGTGTGTTACAAGCTTATGTCTACGATTTTAAAATATCTATTGCTATAATGAGATAATAGTGCTATTTTAACTACTCTATTGCTATTCTACTACGATTACTCAAAAAGTCGTTGACCACTAAATTCTAATAATATTTCTTCTGTTATAAAATCTATGTAAATTAGGTATTAGTTAAGTAGGCTAATACCTAATTTACATAGCGATATTACTCTCAAACGGCCTCTAGCACATATTATCAGATCACTAATCAATAAGGCAATACTAGTGTGGATTACCATTGGCAAGCCATTGGAAATCTAATTCGCCGCAATAGCTGTTATATTCGCCAGAGCCTCGTCGTTGATCTGTAGGAACAATACTAGCAGCTGAGGTTGTCTTAGATGTTAAAGACCTTGATGGCACACTCCTATGTACCTTGTATATAGAAAAGCTAGTGTTCTCCTTCCCAATTCCCAAGGGATCACGTTACCGAGATAAAAAGTAGCCTATGGCACTCAGAGATAATGTAGGTAGTTACATATTATACAAAAAAATTGTGAAAGAGTTTTCAAAATCGGTTCCCTACTTTCGGGGGCCTATTCAATGCAATCAAATCGTTTCTTACATATTGGTGAGCGCCCATGAAACGTTTAACTACTCAACCATCTAGATTTCATCTATTTTCGTTTATCCAGAATCAACGGGCTCTCGTACCTACAATCGGGTGTAGACATAGACGCGGCCGCGACACTAGTGCGTCAGATCGAACCCCTCGCGACTGCGACCCATAGGAGAGGGGTTCTCGGCCGATTGGGTTGCTACAGCGGCCTGTTCCAGTTGTCGGCCATGGACCCTTCGCTGAAAGATCCTGTTTTGGTGCAGGGTACTGATGGTGTTGGGACTAAATTGAAGGTGGGTAGTATAATATAATGATAGTTGCCACGTTATCCATTGAATTTGGCAAGTTAGTCATGGTGGTAACATTGTCCATTGTTACCGACGTAGTTCAAAATGTTCATGTTAGATGGCTCTGAAGTTAGGTATGGATCGCAATTATGAGGTCTTCAGATGTGGTCTTGTGGCTCATTTTGCCTGGTAGGGAACTAATGCGCTGGTTCGAATCCAGTTAATGCATTTTAGCGGTTAACATTGTAAAATAGTGGCGTGTTGTTATAGGTATAGCTTCCCTCAAAAAATTAACTTAACACAATGATTTTTTTAATTCGAATCTACTAGTAATAATGCTAATCTAAAGGTAAATAAGACTAATAGTAGGAACTACGTTTACTAATCCTGAAATTAGCGAGTTCAACCAAACCTACAAACTCTAGCTTTATAATATTAGTACCTACGCATAACATTCATTCATACCACTAGCAATCTGATCATAGACCGAGAGCTAGTGGACAGGTGTTTGAGGCAATCTATATAATGACCGTTGGGCCCTTTTAGACTTTTTTTTCCACCGGACAACGGACCGTTCGCGGTGGTGTATGGCAAACAATGAATGCTTTTAAACGCATCAGACACAGGTCCGTCGAACAAATTGAGCCGAATGTACTGCGACCTCCACTGCCCGGTGAAAAAACGGTCGTGTAAAAGTGCACTTATCCTCCAGCCTGCTCTGCCTTTCTTTATATGGATAGATATTGTGGGAGAGACATGTCACAAATTTTCAGATTGCCTCGAATAATAAAATGTCTTACCAGCTCTCTCTCTAACATTCCAGATAGCGGAAACAATGCATAAATACGACACTCTAGGCCAAGATCTAGTCGCGATGTGTGTTAACGATATTCTATGCGCGGGAGCTGAGCCTTTCGCGTTTTTGGACTATATGGCGTGCGGTCGGCTGCAGGTCGACGTAGCTACTGTCATTGTTAAAGGGATCGCTGATGCTTGTAAACTGTCTGGATGTGCTTTGTTGGGTAAGTAGAGGGATATTGCACACTTACGCTTCGCTATACTCTGCTTCTTTAGGTAGTTAACTCATCATCCACCGAGCCTTTTCCCAACTCAGTTGGGGTCGGCTTTCCAGTCGAACTGCTCGCGCCATCTGACCTCCAGAACCCATGGGAAATATCGGATCTGTTTTAAAGGCTCCAAATACCCGTAATGACTGCCATAGATGTTCGTATGACAACCAGGACCGACGGCTTAACGTGCTCTCCGAGGCACGAATAAACATACTTATATATTTCTTAATACATACTAAATATACATAGAAATCTTTAGGTAAACAATAAAAACGGTGATTGACATGCATTTGACGTTGTCGCGTATAACTCTACTAAATTTAAAAGTGATACTACTCTATTATTTCACGTCACTTTTGGCTGTAATTTCTGTTAGTCAGGTTTCCAGGACGTCATTCGTGATAGTGTCAAATGCACGCCATAATGTTTACCTTAAGTCAACTACTTATAGAAACTATGGCTTCACGTAATAGGGGGCGAGCCTAAACACATATTTATGAAATTTTATTGTATACCCACAAGAACAAAAGTAAATTTGTGAAAAATAGTGATAATCATAATCTAAACTTAAGAAATAAGGATAAACTGGCTGTTCCTAAATTTAGGCTTCATAAAGTGAGTAATTCTTTTGCGGGGAACTTTATTCGAATGTACAATACATTGACAACCGAAATAGCAAATTTATCTATCAATAAATTTAAAAAACTAATAAAAAGTAAATTGTGCCATAAAGCTTATTATAGTATTAATGATTTCTTAGATGACAAGGCGGCCTGGTTGTAACAACGTAACGAATTGCTCCTTTCTAAATAACTCTGTATTAGATTTAAGATGAAATATTTTGAAAAAAGCCGAGCTGAGTTTCTTGAGGGCTCTTCTCAGTCTCGTTGCATTTTGGAACCCTCGGTAGAGTCACACCAACTTCTGACGAATCTAAATAATTTTCTGAAAATTTCAAAGATAATAAACGTTATTTTATTTTATTTTATTTATTTATTTTACACTTATCAATAACTTTATATGCCTACGCCTTGCCCGTGCATAACAGCAGGTGAACCATTTGCAAATGAGTTTAGCTTCGTCCTCTAAGACCTTGGTAGGACATTGATATGTATTTTAAAGTATCTATATATATAATTGTGGTTGATTGCTGCGGCTCGGCCCGCGTGATTTAGTTCTATCCTTTTTATCCAATTCCCACGGGAATATATTACTGAGATAAAAAGCCTGTACCACTCGGAGATTATGTAGCTACATATTAGTGAAAAAAATTCAAAACCGATTCAGTAGTTATGAAACTATACTTTTTATTAACCTTCTTTTAGAGCAGTCGGTTAATAGTAATCATTGTTATGCAATAGGTGGAGAGACAGCCGAAATGCCGACAATGTACGAAATTGGCAAGTACGATCTAGCAGGCTTCGCGGTCGGCGTGGTGGACAATTTGAAGCAATTGCCTCGTAGCAGGGAGATCCGGGCGGGGGATGTAGTATTGGCTTTACCGTCTACTGGTGTTCACAGTAACGGGTATAGCTTAGTGCAGAAGATCATGTTGGAGACGGGACACAGGTTCGTAAACTTTTTTGTTATAAAGTGACAGATGACATATCCGGATAAACAGGAACTCCTAAAATTGACAATCATACTAATACAACTGTCACCTAAAGTCATTTGTTTGGGTATTTAAGTAAAGGAAAACAACAAAAATGTTGGTGGTTGGGAATTTTTTAAACCTTTTGACATGATTTTGACACTGTCACAAATGGCGCCAGAAAACCCGACTAAGTGAAATATCAGTCAAAAGTGCCGCCGAGTTATCGAGCAATATAACTTTTGAATTTATTAGAGTTATTTGCTACTTTTTTTTTTAAAGGAATGATTTGAATACCTGTCATTTTAGTTTCTAATATTCACAATTGCAATACTTTCTAAAATTATTATAAATTTTAACATACATAATTCATTGTTTCCAAGCTTAGAAAATGTTTATTTAACAGTATATTTATGAAATTTTATTGTATACCCACAAGCACAAAAGTAAATTTATGAAAAATAGTGATAATCATAATCTAAACTTAAGAAATAAGGATAAACTGGCTGTTCCTAAATTTAGGCTTCATAAAGTGAGTAATTCTTTTGCCGGGAACTTTATTCGAATGTACAATACATTGACAACCGAAATAGCAAATTTATCTGTCAATAAATTTAAAAAACTAATAAAAAGTAAATTGTGCCATAAAGCTTATTATAGTATTAATGATTTCTTAGATGACAAGGCTGCCTGGTTGTAACACGAATTGCTCCTTTCTAAATAACTCTGTATTAGATTTAAGATGAAATATTTTGGAAAAAAGCCGAACTGAGTTTCTTGAGGGCTCTTCTCAGTCTCGTTGCATTTTGGAACCCTCGGTAGAGTCACACCAACTTTTGACGAATCTAAATAATTTTCTAAAAATTTCAAAGATAATAAACGTTATTTTATTTTATTTTATTTATTTATTTAACTGTAGTTACAGGTTGGCACCTGGACTAACCTTGAATTTTATCACGATTAAGTCCTGTTTAAATATTTAGGTAGAAATTATAAATCACAAACACTGAAATGTCACTGAGCTACAACGACCAACACCGACATCATCCAATCTTCGCTTCATATTATAATTTCTAGATAGCGCTATTAAAGTTACCGTTGGAGCCACCTACCGGAATTCTGTCGAACTACGGTACCAGTGTATCGTGTTACATTCGCCTATGACATTTCAGTATTTGTAATTTATATTTTTTTATCTAAATATTTAAGAATAGTAGAAGCAATCTCATTCCTTTCAAATACAGAAGTACCTTTTCAACCGACTTCCAAAAAGGAGGAGGTTCTCAATACGAGTTTTTTTAAGTTTGTTACCTTTTGAATTTTTTTTTAAATTGAAAGTTATTACTTCCCAAGTGGTCCCATTTCAATTTGGTCCCAGTCTGACAACTATTTGGTCTCATTTAGTTACTTTGAAGTCGGTTGTTGTGTCAATTTGGTCCCAGTCTGACAATTATTTGGTCCCATTAAGTTACTTTGAAGTCGGTTGTTGTGTCAATTTGGTCCCAGTCTGACAATTATTTGGTATCATTTAGTTACTTTGAAGTCGGTTGTTGTGTCAATTTGGTCCCAGTCTGACAATTATTTGGTCCCATTAAGTTACTTTGAAGTCGGTTGTTGTGTCAATTTTGAACGTGTATTTTAGATATTCCATACTTCCAGATATACGGAACCAGCTCCATTCAGTTCCACAAACAAATCATTTGGAGAGGAATTCTTAGCCCCCACTGGCATTTACGTAAAGGAGTTATTGCCAGCTATTAAAAAGGACTTAATCAAAGGCTTAGCCCACATCACTGGAGGAGGACTTTTGGAAAACATACCTAGAATATTACCTCCGGGTATTAGGGTACGATTAGACGCCAACAAGTTTAGTATTAAACCTGTGTTTGGATGGCTGCAGGCTAAAGGTAAGTCAATTTTTAACTTATCAAATACGGCTTAGTTGATTTAGCTTTTTCGAATTTAATTTTAACTAGTATGAGATTATTTAAGTGGATATAAAATTGAAACTTGACATTTATATTTAAGTTTTTATTGTACATTTTAGTATTCTTGTTTGACATCTTACAATTTTATTGAAATTTTGTAACACTTCATTATTTTTTTAGATAATGAGAATATTGTAATATGGAATATTTTAAATAGTTATAAAACTTATTATGATATATTGTATGCGTAACTTAATGGCAGGACACTGCTGACCATTTCTTTTACCGCCAACATCTTATGTACCAGTGATGCACAATGTAATAAATAATTGAAAGCATGTATGATTGAAAGACAACCCATCCATACAGCACGATTAAATAAAATTCAAGTGTCTGTTTGTAATTCCAAGTTCTCAAACTCTAAATTCAATGCATACGAAAGTATTATTTCTAATTTTTATCGATCTGTTTGTTCCGGCTAATCTCTGAAACCGCTTTAACGATTATAACTGGACTGTCACTGGTAGATATTAGGCTGATGATATTAGGAGTAATTTAGGCTACTTTTATCGCTGGCATTGGTAACTAGTTCATCCGGACCTCAAGTCATCAAGGCGTGTGGTATTTTAATCGAGCGAGCGAAACGTGTATATTTTAAGACTAGTAAATTTTGCTTTCGTTACACTTTTTATTTCCAAATCTTGGCAAAAGCATTCCTTGATTTAAAACACGTTTTTTTTTTACTGGGGGGGGGGGGGAAGGTATGAGGGGAAAAAGCAGTTCATATTACTATATCTAGGTTTTGTTTATACAGGCGTGGTGTCAGACTTTGAAATGCTGCGAACATTCAACTGCGGTGTCGGCATGGTGGTCATAGTAGACCCGGTGTGTGTTAGTGAGTTCCTCGCTAGTGTCGACGGGGAGGTCGCTGTCGTCGGCACTGTCGATAATATTGGGAAGGAAGGTATGTCAGTAATGTCACAGGGAACAGAAGATAAGAACGCTAGTTGGCACTTTTTCGAAATAGTTCTTAAATAGTTAATAATTCATTTATAAAACCATGAAAATACAATGTTTTTAATGGTTGAAAATATCTGTGCTGTGACGTCTCTAGGACGCCTTCGGTTTTGGAACTGATACTTACGTAAATCCCAATAGATGTAAAAAAAGTAAGGCCAACGAAACGAGATTTTGTCAAACGGACTGTTACTGAGTTGCCCTGCGATAAAGAGCGATTATTACCTCTTTCCTTATCACTCGTACCCAGTAATGGACGACGAGAGCTGTCGTTGCGTGTTTCATGGTACAGGAAAACATTTGATACCGTAGTTGTCAACCATTTGTTTAAATTGATAGAATAGGTTCCATATATAATGTTTCAAATGACCTCCCATAAACGTTTATAAATAATAGTATTATAAATATCACTAGGAGGTCACCAAGTGGTGGTGGAGAACTTCAAAGAGGCCATGAGTCCTCTGACGTCACCGTACGTGTCCGCGGACCGCACCACGCCGCAGAAGTCTCTCTCGTACAAGGACAGTGGGGTAGATATAGAGGCGGGGGATTCCCTTGTGTCTCTGATCAAACCTTTAGCTAGGTAAGTTTAAAGTTAAAAATCTTTACACACGCTTGACTGGGGAGTAAACTGGTGCGTGGCGACAGCGTTCCGAAATGGGTTATCGGGTGAGGCATACGGAAGTTGAAAGGGAGATATAAGTTAGTAAAGATAGAAAGAGGAAATGGTGCGAATACATATTTTGTTTCTTTCAAAAAGTTTTACTTCAGTCGTGTGGTTTTAAGCACACTTGTTTTTCTGCGTAATGTGTTCCCGTGAGTATTGGGAACGAGAAAACTACACCATGCGGAGCCGGAAATTTATAAATATCATAATTTATTATTCAAAATTCAAATTATTAAAGCCACACAGGGAACATTTGGTCCCGCAACGTGACCTTGCAATGTTGCATAGTGTCCCGCAACAGTTTACGTAACACGGGACAAGTTGCTTGTTCCCTCTCCGAGAGCTAGCGTATATGTCCCGCGTCAGTGACTACAAAATGTTCCACAATATGTTGCTCTATTTGCATTTTAGTGTATGCGAGGATTAACTCTTATAACAATCATTGAAATTATTACAAACAGGACAACATCTCGGTCAGGAGTTCTTGGTGGTCTCGGAGGGTTCGGTGGATGCTTCCAATTGAAGGCGATCGAACAAGAATACAAGGTATGTTTAAGAAAATATTTAGGTGTCTATAATGCCATGGATGAAAGATAACTGCATGTAGCGGAGATGCGAATGTTAATATGGATGTGTGTTGTAACAAGAATAATGAGTTACGAACGAGTAAATAGAGTAGTAAGGTTGAAAGTTGAAGCGAGCGGGTAATAAAAAAGGAAAGTAATGTGGTTAGAAAGGTGCAAAGTATGAATGTCCTCTACATTCATACTTTGCACCTTTCTAACCACATTACTTTCCTTAGATAGAGAAGAAAAGATGGATGGAATGCGTGAAAGACGATAATGACAAGGAAGGGAGTGACTGGGTAGATGACGTCTGACGGGGATGTGTAGAGGAGGAATAAACGTTGCGCCGACCTCAAATAATTGGGATAAAGGTAGAAGAGATGTTATTTACTTTGATTGTTTCTTAGGACCCAGTACTAGTGCTAGCAGCGGACGGCGTAGGCACAAAGCTACAGATAGCCCAACGCATCAACCAACACGGCACCATAGGCATAGACTTAGTCGCGATGTGCGTCAACGACATACTATGTAACGGTGCGGCTCCGCTCACCTTCCTCGACTACTTCGCTTGTGGCTCGCTTAACGTCAATGTAGCAAGGAATGTCGTGTCTGGAGTCGCTGAGGGGTGCAGGCAAGCCACTGCCGCGCTTATTGGTGAGTACTTGAATTATTTAACTTTATTATTTATAATTGTTTATATAGTACCACGACATCTAGTGGTAAATTATGAGAATTACTTTTAAACTTTCAGATTTTCACTGGTAACTAAAATCTAAATGGGTCTGAATTGTAACAATATCAAAGATCTAACCCAACGTCATAACCCCTTATAGGTCGTTCTTTGTCATCCGTGATACTAGTTAGTGCAGACCTACCGTAACGTTGGGTAACCTTTATCTAGATAATTTTCATTTTATTTACCGCAGGCGGTGAAACAGCTGAAATGCCGGGAATGTACGAGCCAGGTGTATACGACATCGCTGGGTTTGCTCTCGGCGTTGTGGAGAGAACTCACATACTGCCTAAAATTAACGATATTGTGGTAAGGTCCTTAAGGATTTCTTATCCATTTGCTCTATACAACTTTGTTCGAATGCCTTTTGGTTTTCTTACTTTCCCTGTTATTATTCAATGTTTCATTCAGATTCAGATTTGAGTTTTATTAGGGTATATCTATCCAATAATATGATAACAACGTATGCTATTTGTATTCCTAACAATAATCTAACTTTTATTAATAATCACTTTCTCCCTCCCTTCTCTCGAGATCTTAATAGTGAAGTGGCATCATAGAGAATATGTAAATTCTAAGACACCTATAATAATTTACGTGTCAATAGAATAATATTCTTCGTGAACCCATTCGTAACACAAGCACTTTAAGCTAAGCTAGAGGCGTTAACGGGAATTGTAGTAACTAGAATTTGCGATAAAAAAAAACATATTTTCTACTTTTTTTCTCATAACCTTACAGGTCGGCGATATTATCATCGGTCTACCATCAAACGGTGTCCACAGCAACGGGTTCAGTCTCATTCACAAGCTGATGAAGAAATTAGGCCTCACACTGAATGATAAGGCGCCTTTCAGCAAAGAAGGGTTGACATTAGGTTAGATTACTCATTATTTTGAGTTCTATTGCGTTCATGAAACCTGTATTTTATTATGTACTATCAGACACGTCACGTCGGCTTCGTCCGCCTGAAAAAGTTTAATGGTACGTAAATGGTTTAATGGTGATTATGGAAATATTATTTCCGGGATAAAAGTAGCTTATGTTATACCATTACAATATTACATTATCTATCCGCCAGTGAAAAAAGAATATTTATCTGTATGTATTGATAGGCGAGGAGCTAATCAAGCCGACCCGTATCTACGTGAAGTCCGTCCTCCCCGCGCTGCGAGAAGGGCGCGTGAAGGCCGTGGCGCACATCACGGGCGGCGGGCTCGTGCACAACATCCCGCGCGTCATCCCCGACGGCGTGCGCGCCAGGCTCAACGCGCACTGGTGGCACGTGCATCCTGTACGTATTCCTTACAAATATATTTTTTAATGTAATTGACTTTTTTAAAGGCTTTACCGTTTGTCCAGATTCTCAATTCACCAGATTCTTAACTCACCAAATTCGCAATTTTCCAGATTTTGTACTATAAAAAAATGTTCATTGCTATAGGATAATTTGCCAACGTCATGGGGTTATTCTTTTGAGTGCGTACCCGGGGCGCCTGACAGAGTAAGATGGAGAGGTCGTAGTACAAGACCGCGGTTGTAAAAAAATATTTTTGTAACTACCCTCCTGAAAATTTTCAATTTATATGATTATTGATTATACTTCTGGTCAATTACGAATATGGTGAGTTAAGAATATGGAATATTGTAAATCTGGTGAAAATCAATTGGAATCGCAAAGCTTATAGTTTTTTTTGATAGAATCGCAAATTTAGAATTTTTGGTCTAGTAGTATCTTAGTCAGTTTGCAAAACGTTCCTCCTCCGAAATGTAACAGTCACTGGTTCAAGTGCGGTTCAAAAGAATCAAAGCGTTCGGCCCCTTCCATTTTTGATTCCCGAATATTGTAGAAGGTTTACCTTGATTTTTTTTTTTTCTAATGACAAAAAATTACGCCTTTATTTGTTTTACTTATTAATTGCTACACTTGAGGGTTTTCACTTGACGGAATACTCCTTCTGAACGGCTGAACCGATCTTCCTCAAACTTTGCATGGTGGCAGTGACCATCCTCGTGAGTGCTATATCTGAAATCAGAAACATCGAAGTGACCACGGAGGGATAATCATTCCAGGAGGACAGACAGTTATACCGAGAGAATTGCACATAATGCGCGCGCCATACATAATTATGACCTTAAAAGAGGTCAAATAGACCATCAGTTCAAAAAAAAAAAAAAAAAAAAATAAAAAAATTTAGAAAGTCTCGCTTTAGCTCAATTTTGCACCGCGACCCGCCGTGCCCACCTAGTTATTTTATCATAAAAAGTGTTTTGTTTGTTATTTATAACTTTTTGTATGTCTTTCATCAATATTGTAGGTATTCTCTTGGATAGCGGACGCCGGCTTAGTCCAAGACGAAGAACTGTTGCGTACATTCAACTGTGGTATCGGCATGGTGCTCATCGTGTCGCCAGAAGATCAGGCGGAGGTGAGTAGATTAAATACTATTAGTAAGCCAATAATATGTTCAGACGCAATATTTACACAAATATTGCATGATTGGGCCTTTTCTAATTGCATGTCCTATAAATCACAATGTTATAGGTTATGAATATAACTCGGTCGTTCGGCGCCATGGTGATTGGCTCCATCCAGGCTCGTACCAAGGACGGGCCACGAGTTGTCGTCGATAACTTCGCGTCCGCACTCGACTTTACCCGGAGAATGCCGCTGTTACCCAAGAAAAAGGTAAGATTGTGCCAAATTACATAGTGTATAATAATATTATAATCACGTCTGTGTCGAAAGATTGGGTAAAGTCATATTTATAAGGCTCGAAGGACCACAAATGTCGAACTTATATTTCAAGGTTGTTTTTGTGTTCGAGGAGTCACAATGAAACAGGTAGGTTTTTCGCATGAACTAAATCATAAAATCATATAGAGTGTACAATGATATTTATATATATTCATCGCGCCTGTTTATCGAATGGGTTAGGTAGAAACATATTATCCGGCTCGAAGGACCACAAAATATGGAAGCAATGTCGAACTTACATGCAAAGGTTGTTTGTGGTTTGAGGAATCACAATGAAACAGTGTAATCCCATTGGGAGTGTTTATTGCACTAACTATAATCACAGTAAAGCGTAAGTATAAAAAATCGCAGCAAAGCAATGTAACTATTGTTTGTTTGTTCAACGCCAACGTTTCGTCAGTAACTTTATATTGACAAGCTGTGGTCCAGTGTTTAGCGACACTGCCTAAAGCTAACTGACTTCTTCCAACTGGATTCAGAGGTATCGGCGGTAATATAGGTGGGGTTCGAATACCATCCAGGTCAAAACTATGATAAGCACGATGGCTTGTTATGTGTCAGTGTATAATATGTATATATTTGGAAGTATGTACATATGTTTTTTAGTTAGCTGGATCCTATATCACAATATATTAGCTTACTTTAGGCTAGATGGCGCTGTATAAAAAATGCTCTCCATAGTAACATCAGAAAATATAATATTATCAAGAAAATGTCCAACTTTCCAGGTGGCAGTACTGGCGTCAGGTAGAGGCAGTAACCTGCAGTCGCTGCTGGACACTACGCGGGACCCCTCGCAGTGTATGTGCGCGGAAGTGACTCTGGTCGTTAGCAACAAGGCGGACGCGTTCGCACTGCAGCGGGCACAGTTGGCGGGCGTGCCTACACTTGTACGTATACTTTAATTGTGATTATACTTGCTTTTATTGTATTTTTGTCCTATAATCACCCTGTGTCTCTCCAGGGGTAGGCAGATACGTAGTATACGCCCATACCTCGCTATTACCAATGTTACATGCCTACAATGTTTGCAGTCTGATTTTATTGGGCTCACATTATTCAGATAGACCTGACGTTCACAATCCATGGGAGAAATCGAAGTTCTGTAATGATGACCACTTGGATTAGGGTCCAACTATTCCTAATCCTAAGTCCAACCTAGCTATGGTTGCTTGACCAGCAACAATAGTTGCAATGTGTTATGTTATCATGTTATTTGAACCTATTTCCATGTTTTCCCACAGGTATTCAACCACAAAGACTACACAACCCGAGTGGAGTTCGACCGCGCAGTGAGCGAGGCGTTGGACGCACACAAGATAGACATCGTGTGTCTCGCCGGGTACATGAGGATACTCACTGCTGAGTTTGTTAAACGGTACGTGAGATCTTTAACTTTTTTTTGATCGAGAGAGCGACTAATTTTGAAACTGGACAATGTTCGGGCCCATATGACAAGGGAGTAATATTATAAATATATTGTTGCCGAACGCGCTATTTATAAGTATGTCGCTTGAGAGAAAAATAATTTTATTATCAAGGCTTAAATATTACAATTTTTATCGACTTATATGAAAAAAAACAAAATTTACTAGCGGTGCAAAAAATTGGCGCGTTTTGTTTTTTTCGGTAGGTTTTTAGCAAAGACCTTATAATACAACGGATATAGGATCTAGAACAAATCGCAAGAAAATAATGTCCCGAGTCGACCTATACATTATACATAGGCATACATAGATATAAACAAATTTCATATTAAAATTTAAACCTTGATTCAACGGAATAGTGTTCACTTTTGTTTGCACTAATTTATCGCATTACGTAGCTTCTATCTGTCCGCCTGACTAATTCACCTTATGCAGCTTATACTTGAACTACGTGAACATAGAAACAATGGAGTAGGTTTATTTTGTTAAAGTCTTTTAAGGATTCCATGATATGTACCTACGTAGGCGTAATAATTAATGTAAGACTACAATAAATTCCATAATCTTATAAATTGTAATTACTTGTTTATGTTAGACGAAATAAGCTGAAAAACTAATTAAGGACTGACAAAGATTTTTTTTTTCGAGTCAGTTTCATAATAAGTAACTGTAGTGTATGAATAACAAAAAGGGAATTAATGAATTTAACTAATTATAATATTATAAATGCCAAACTTCTTGCGGGTGTCAAAGTTCTTCCGCTTTCATTACTATTTTCATAACGCTATGTCGCTACGTCTACTACAAGATAGCCGTGTTTCAAGTGACTGAATTAGTTGCTAAAACTGCGCATCATTAATTTATTTTTATCTTATGGTTAATTTTTGGGATACGAAATTATTGGCTACTAGCTGATCACCGTGACTCCGCCCGCGAGATATAGTTATCTCGGCCCCGATTCCCGTGGGAATACATTACCGAGAATCCAAATAAAAAGAAAATAACAGTACATACACGAAATAAAATGACATGTGTAATTATATTTATGACAAAACAATGATACCCTGTGAAAATTAAAAACATTTTTGGGCTTATCTCCTCCATTCAATCAAGGGATTCTTGTACAAGTTTCATAAAGATCGGACCTCTTTTTGTTATGTCCATAAAATGAGCCGAACAAACAAGATTGTTATTTTTTGGATCAAAATATTCTTCTCGCCGTGATAGGGCAATAATATTTTTCCATTGTGCACAGTGTACTGGATCCCGAGGAAAACTGAAATAGATGTTGGTTCATATAACGAAAAAAAAATCATAAAGAGCCAAGGCGTCTCCACTATAATCTTTGTTCCAAATAGTTTTATCGCTATCGGTAATCCGAATAAATCTGAATGGTCATTTTGTTAGTACATTATTCAGTGAAAATGAAATGGTCTCTTTCTTTTTACTGAGCTTGGGATGAGTTCGAAAGAGACAGATAGGTACTTCGGTATTGGACTGGATTGCAATATTTACTTTTGTCTTTTAATTTATTATCGACGAAATACTGTATTTTAAGTGAAATAATAAATTGCAAATAATAAAACAAAAGCTTATTTACTGAAAATATGATACACCGTCTTCAATTTGCTTTTTTTTCGTAGTTTTTACACGTTTTTACAATACAGTACGGCATTGTGCAACGTGTTGTCGTTCAGTTGTCAAAATCAAGACTGGCGCGCGATTGTTTCTCTTTTAGCGTTTTGTTTCTCTTTTAGTTCGGACACTTTTGAAATGAAATCCATTGTATTTAAAATCATTGGTTTTTAGTAATGAATTGTTCATTATTAATGTAACATTGCGATAAAGAGTGAATATTATCTCTGTCCTTATCACTTGTGCGCAGTAATGGCGTAAGTTAGTCGACGAGAGCGATCGTTGCGTGTTTCGTAGTACAGGAAATCAATTAGTACCGTAGTTGTCAACATTTCATACTAACAAAAATACGTCTGACTCGGACTCTTCCAGCGACTCTTCTTTGTTTAATACAGAGAGCGATTAGAAATTTAGAGAAATAAATAAAAAATTAAGACCCCGAAACATTTTTTACATTTTTGATTAATTTCGCTGGCCTTACTGTACTATATATTAGTCGTTATCCCCGGTGTAGCTGGCGCGGCCGCCTGCTCAACATCCACCCGTCGCTGCTCCCGCGCCACCCCGGCCTGCGCGCGCAACAGCAGTGCCTGGACGCGGGGGACCGGGAGAGCGGATGTACTGTACACTTTGTTGATGTGAGTATACGTATACTTATTGTTTTTGAAGTAAGGTGATGAATGCGTGATGAGAGTGTTACGAAAAGTGTGATAACTTTACTATACTATTTCAATTTCTTTAAGCTCTCCATGACAGCTCCTGTGAAAACTTGAACTAGCGTCTTTTTTACATCATGTACGCATTATTTTATAAAAATATGACGCTTACAAGGTTATACCAGAGTCGGAGAAACTGATAGGGAGAAACAGCTATCGATAAACGTAACACGATAACAGACCTAATATTTTTTTACAAAATGTAAGAAACTAAACTACTGCCGGATACTTTTGTACAAATTTATTAACTAATATTATATTTCATTACAAGATGTTACACGTATTAATTCTTTCAAGACTGATAATTTCTTTAAAAGCTTCTTTAAATTTTCGAAGCTGTTAAAATAAGTAGTTATAGGTAGGTATTCGACAATGAAACGAAATAATTATAACGACAGGTAAAAATATATTTGAATGTTTTTGTTGTAGTTGTCTTTATTCAAAATATAATAAATATATGCGATCGATATCATTACTTATTTGGTCACAACACTACAACTGTCAAATTAGAACTGTCACTGAGAGCTTAAAGAAATGGAAATAGTATAGTCAGTTACATCTGTCAATGACGAGTCGCATCCGATATGGCTTATCAAATAGTATAGTCTGTTACATCTGTCAATGAGGAGTCGCATCCGAAATGGCTTATCAAATAGTATAGTCTGTTACATCTGTCAATGACGAGTCGCATCCGATATGGCTTATCAAATAGTATAGTCTGTTACATCTGTCAATGAGGAGTCGCATCCGAAATGGCTTATCAAATAGTATAGTCTGTTACATCTGTCAATGACGAGTCACATCCGACATGGCTTATCAAATAGTATAGTCTGTTACATCTGTCAATGACGAGTCGCATCCGATATGGCTTATCAAATAGTATAGTCTGTTACATCTGTCAATGAGGAGTCGCATCCGAAATGGCTTATCAAATAGTATAGTCTGTTACATCTGTCAATGACGAGTCGCATCCGACATGGCTTATCAAATAGTATAGTCTGTTACATCTGTCAATGACGAGTCGCATCCGATATGGCTTATCAAATAGTATAGTCTGTTACATCTATCAATGAGGAGTCGCATCCGATATGGCTTATCAAATAGTATAGTCTGTTACATCTGTCAATGAGGAGTCGCATCCGATATGGCTTATCAAATAGTATAGTCTGTTACATCTGTCAATGACGAGTCGCATCCGATATGGCTTATCAAATAGTATAGTCTGTTACATCTGTCAATGACGAGTCGCATTCGATATGGCTTATCAAATAGTATAGTCTGTTACATCTGTCAATGACGAGTCGCATCCGATATGGCTTATCAAATAGTATAGTCTGTTACATCTGTCAATGACGAGTCACATCCGATATGGCTTATCAAATAGTATAGTCTGTTACATCTGTCAATGACGAGTCGCATCCGATATGGCTTATCAAATAGTATAGTCTGTTACATCTGTCAATGACGAGTCGCATCCGATATGGCTTATCAAATAGTATAGTTTGTTACATCTGTCAATGACGAGTCGCATCCGATATGGCTTATCAAATAGTATAGTCTGTTACATCTGTCAATGACGAGTCGCATCCGATATGGCTTATCAAATAGTATAGTTTGTTACATCTGTCAATGACGAGTCGCATCCGATATGGCTTATCAAATAGTATAGTCTGTTACATCTGTCAATGACGAGTCGCATCCGATATGGCTTATCAAATAGTATAGTTTGTTACATCTGTCAATGACGAGTCGCATCCGATATGGCTTATCAAATAGTATAGTCTGTTACATCTGTCAATGACGAGTCGTATCCGATATGGCTTATCAAATAGTATAGTCTGTTACATCTGTCAATGACGAGTCGTATCCGATATGGCTTATCAAATAGTATAGTCTGTTACATCTGTCAATGACGAGTCGCATCCGATATGGCTTATCAAATAGTATAGTCTGTTACATCTGTCAATGACGAGTCGCATCCGATATGGTTTATCAAATAGTATAGTCTGTTACATCTGTCAATGACGAGTCGCATCCGATATGGCTTATCAAATAGTATAGTCTGTTACATCTGTCAATGAGGAGTCGCATCCGATATGGTTTATCAAATAGTATAGTCTGTTACATCTGTCAATGACGAGTCGCATCCGATATGGCTTATCAAATAGTATAGTCTGTTACATCTGTCAATGACGAGTCGTATCCGATATGGTTTATCAAATAGTATAGTCTGTTACATCTGTCAATGAGGAGTCGTATCCGATATGGTTTATCAAATAGTATAGTCTGTTACATCTGTCAATGACGAGTCGTATCCGATATGGTTTATCAAATAGTATAGTCTGTTACATCTGTCAATGACGAGTCGTATCCGATATGGTTTATCAAATAGTATAGTCTGTTACATCTGTCAATGACGAGTCGTATCCGTAATGGTTTATCAAATAGTATAGTCTGTTACATCTGTCAATGACGAGTCGCATCCGATATGGCTTATCAAATAGTATAGTCTGTTACATCTGTCAATGACGAGTCGTATCCGATATGGCTTATCAAATAGTATAGTATGTTACATCTGTCAATGACGAGTCGTATCCGATATGGTTTATCAAATAGTATAGTCTGTTACATCTGTCAATGACGAGTCGTATCCGATATGGTTTATCAAATAGTATAGTCTGTTACATCTGTCAATGACGAGTCGTATCCGTAATGGTTTATCAAATAGTATAGTCTGTTACATCTGTCAATGACGAGTCGCATCCGATATGGCTTATCAAATAGTATAGTCTGTTACATCTGTCAATGACGAGTCGCATCCGATATGGCTTATCAAATAGTATAGTCTGTTACATCTGTCAATGACGAGTCGTATCCGATATGGCTTATCAAATAGTATAGTCTGTTACATCTGTCAATGACGAGTCGTATCCGATATGGCTTATCAAATAGTATAGTCTGTTACATCTGTCAATGACGAGTCGTATCCGATATGGTTTATCAAATAGTATAGTCTGTTACATCTGTCAATGACGAGTCGTATCCGATATGGTTTATCAAATAGTATAGTCTGTTACATCTGTCAATGACGAGTCGTATCCGATATGGCTTATCAAATAGTATAGTCTGTTACATCTGTCAATGACGAGTCGTATCCGATATGGCTTATCAAATAGTATAGTCTGTTACATCTGTCAATGACGAGTCGTATCCGATATGGCTTATCAAATAGTATAGTCTGTTACATCTGTCAATGACGAGTCGTATCCGATATGGTTTATCAAATAGTATAGTCTGTTACATCTGTCAATGACGAGTCGTATCCGATATGGTTTATCAAATAGTATAGTCTGTTACATCTGTCAATGACGAGTCGTATCCGTAATGGTTTATCAAATAGTATAGTCTGTTACATCTGTCAATGACGAGTCGCATCCGATATGGCTTATCAAATAGTATAGTCTGTTACATCTGTCAATGACGAGTCGTATCCGATATGGCTTATCAAATAGTATAGTCTGTTACATCTGTCAATGACGAGTCGTATCCGATATGGTTTATCAAATAGTATAGTCTGTTACATCTGTCAATGACGAGTCGTATCCGATATGGTTTATCAAATAGTATAGTCTGTTACATCTGTCAATGACGAGTCGTATCCGTAATGGTTTATCAAATAGTATAGTCTGTTACATCTGTCAATGACGAGTCGCATCCGATATGGCTTATCAAATAGTATAGTCTGTTACATCTGTCAATGACGAGTCGCATCCGATATGGCTTATCAAATAGTATAGTCTGTTACATCTGTCAATGACGAGTCGTATCCGATATGGCTTATCAAATAGTATAGTCTGTTACATCTGTCAATGACGAGTCGTATCCGATATGGCTTATCAAATAGTATAGTCTGTTACATCTGTCAATGACGAGTCGCATCCGATATGGCTTATCAAATAGTATAGTCTGTTACATCTGTCAATGACGAGTCGTATCCGATATGGCTTATCAAATAGTATAGTCTGTTACATCTGTCAATGAGGAGTCGCATCCGATATGGTTTATCAAATAGTATAGTCTGTTACATCTGTCAATGACGAGTCGCATCCGATATGGCTTATCAAATATCCTTACGGAACTTCTAAACATTTTTAAACAAAATAATTTTAATGTATAATATGTTTTCGTCAATAGGAGGGCATGGACACCGGCCCAATAATCCTCCAAGAGCGAGTCCCAGTGGCCGCCAAGGACACGGTAGACTCTCTCACAGACAGGATCCTCACAGCAGAACACCGCGCGTATCCGCGGGCTCTCCGACTAGTGGCTACGGCGAGAGTGAGACTGTCTCACGGGGACACTCTCATGTGGTCTTCCTAACTGATATACCTTAAGCCGTGACCACACACATCATGACATATCAGTCGCGTCCGTAACTTGTAATTTCATTGTGAAAAACCTCACGGTAATTGGCCAATTCGCTAACGTCCAATTTCAATATTCAATCTCAATCAGTAATTTGCTATCAGGAATTTATATTTCGGTCAAATCCTAATTTTACACACACACACACACACACATATCACGCCTATATACCCGAGAAGTAAGCAGAGGTGCATAACACACCCACAATTTGTCAGTATTGCCATCACCGGGAACACATAATATAATGGGCTATGTCCAAAATGGCCGAAACAATTTAATGAAAAGTAGCAGCTATATTGTAAAAAATGAAGGCAACAAAATCTTACGTGCCAGCCGCTATGGCACAGCCAATTAAAGTCCTGGGTGTTTCAGACTATCCTAATTTTACATGGACATGAATTTATGGAATTATCAATCCCAGATATCCACATAGGGATCAAGATTGAATATTAAAAGCGGCGGTCGCGTCCGATAGGTGTGTGTGTGTCTTCTTGTGACTTACGAAAGCGACTGAAAATAAGAACACACTCCTTTATTCATACACACTAAAGGGAAAAATACACAGTTTGAAACGGCTGTTTAAAATAGAGATTTTTGCTGGCTACACGGTTTAAAAACAACAGTGTTCAATAGAACGTCGTACGGATTTAGTTGACGTAATTTGGTTTAAAACACTGTCTACACAATTTTAGGCTGTGCATTTCTCCCTTAACGCTTTGATAGAAGCTCCCAATACATTTAACATCAGCGCCTCTAGCGAGAATTATGAAGAACTAATGTTAAATGTCTAGGATCTAAATCTTTATCAAAAGTCATATTATATCGACACCTACGTTCCTACATCACTACATGTTTAACTCTTACACAATACAGTGGCCTTATCGCTATAAGCGATCTCTTCTTATGGAGAGCAAATTACAGAAATTAAGTGAGTACCTAGTGTACAATTTTGCTTCATGAAGAAGGTTAAGTTACGTTTAAGATTTATGTATATTTTCGTTACTACCCGGTACATAATTAATAGTTATTCTACCTTACTATATACACCGTGAAGTAGGTACCACCGTTAAAAAAAGAAGATTTTTCAAGCTACCACGAGTACTCATTTGATGTCTAGAGACTACATCAATTTCCCTTCGGCCGCCATCGCAACTGCAGGTTCGTAACCAGTTGAGAACGAGGAAAAAATGATCCGTGTTCGAAACCAGTTTCGATGGAAGAAGATTTTTTCCTTATACGAAACCACGGTTACGATCTAAGAATTTATTATTTGTGTGTGACGTGCGGTCCACGGAGGCTGTAGTAGGAGGTAAGTAGGTAGGTACTTACAGTTATAGTTGGGGCGTTTTTTTTAGGTTATGTTCTTTTTCTTTCTTTGTTCTCAACTGGTTACAAACCTGCAGTTGCGATGGCGACCGAAGGGATCAATTTTAAGATTTTTATTAAAAAATGTGGTTTTTTTTAACTGTAGTAATTTCGCGATGTATAGAAAAACATCATAAATAAAATACAAACTCAAATATCCCGTCTTTGACCCCCTGAAGAGGTAGTCAGGATACGATCACATTTCGCCATTCACTCATATCGAAATAATGTTGACAAATGTTACGGCGGCTTTTTTAATTATAGTGACATTTTGATATTAAAATATAAATCGCAAATGTTCATTTTAGATCAAATTAAATCAAATGAAGATGCTTGTCGGTAGAGAGTGGTAGACTTGCGCACTCTCATTGGCGGATTCTTAAACCAATGAAAGTCAACTCGAGTAGCAATAATCTCATTGGTAGATTCAAGAATTACTGCTTCGGTGGCGTGGTCGATAGTGCATCGGCTTTCGACTCTGGAGTCTCGGGTTCGATTCCCGGGTCGAATAAAATATTTGTGTGATCCACAAATGTTTGTTTCGTAGTTTGGGTGTTTTCTATGTATATTATGTATGTATTTAGAAATATATAAGTATGTTTGTCAGTCGTCTAGATCTCATAGCACAAGCTTATAGCTTAGTTTGGGCTAGATGACGTTGTGTGAGAATGTCCAAAAATATTTATTTATTATTTATAACGGCCAATGAAAGATCGCAAATCGTAAGTCTACTGTCTCTGCGCGGACATCCGCGTATTGTGAACAGAGCATAAATATCAACCTTATTCCAATATACTTAGCGGAAAATAGTATGGTACATTAAAATCTTATTAAATTTTTTGTAAGTACATTGTTTTCATCCAACAGAATAAGGGCAAAAATCTCACTTTTAAGTGGTTATTAAGTATCAAACTTAATAACCACTTAAAAGTGAGATTTTTTCGAAAATCTTTCAAATTTTAATGTTGTATGCTATTTTCGGGTTTTTTACAAAGAAATAAGGTTGTAATTTAACTACCACGTTATTAACTACCACTTTAATCGCTTGATTTTTTTTTTGCTTGATCTGATCTGACAGATCTCGGTGGTCTAGTGGTTTATTCCCCCTTTATTATGGAAGGATACAGGTTCGAGTACCGCCTGAGATAATTGCGATTATACACTAAGTAAAGAAAATTAAATTATTTGATAGTCAACACTCGGTGTATAATCTACATTAAAGTGTTATATTGTATACATATCATTATATCTTGAATCCTATATTTGTAAATATCGTTATTATAATTATTAGATAAAATATATTTTTGATTGTTCAAATGTAGTTATAATTGCTGAACTGGAATTGTACCAACTTTTTGTACCAAACTAGATTGTATTGTGGCCAAAATTCAATAAATCATTCCATTTTAACCGATGGACTTTTCAATAATATCGCAGAAAATTACTGTTACTTTTTTGAGCGGCTCGACCGATTTTGACCAAATTTGGTATGCTGGTCGACATTATACCCGGGAGTGCATATCTCTGAAATCATGAAAATAGAGCATAAAAAAAATTAGCATGAACCAAAACTAGGCATGCATTGCATACATAGTTTTGGTCACTATCTGTTATATTATTGGTTGAAAACAGTCGATCAGCTAAAGTCCAGTCAGGATACTATTTATAAAAATATATGTAGTAGTACATGTTGCCAAGTATAAGTTGGCCTTTCCATGGGGGCGCCACATTACATTGAAAAACGTCAAAATCGAGATTTCAGAACAATAACTCCATACAATTATATCAGTTCCAGTTTTTGCTACGCGCCAACTTCTACTTGGTAAGCTATAAACATTACGATTAGAATGTTCGGGATATTTACCATGTAAAATTATTTTATCGAGTCTCCGATTCTACCGAGTCTACAGAGTTTTTCCGCGATCATGGCGCTTGCAACAGCGCCGAAATATCGGAGACTCGATAAAGTAATGTTACATGGTAAATATCCCGAACATTCTAATCGTAATATTAATGACCATGATAGTTTAAAAAAAAAACTAAAAACAGTTGCAACTTTTTGTATACATTTTATAACAAGCGCCTCTAACGGAAAAAATATGAATTAATAACACTCCTTGTAGGGCTAGCAATTTAGGTTATACACATTTCAGTAGATAGGTTTATATGTTGTGACCACTAAAGATAATTTTATATATATTTGATACATAGTCAACATAAATATGTCATTTAATGAGCATGTTAAGTTTTACAGTATGTTTGAAATAAAAGTTTTGTAAAAATATTTTGTGGTTTATTTTCTTTTACAAAAGTACATCTTTATCCTCGAAAGGGTAGGCAGGGGCGGCGTTTAATAGACTCATAGGTATTTACTTAAAGTCTGTGACTTTGATGTCTCTCGTAATAAGTGTGAGCCTATTGCTATTTTTGAGCATGAATGTCTACAAATATTTTAAGACTAAAATTAGCCACATAACATAATTATAATTATGTAGATAGGTAGATGCACTATGTATAGGTAACTTGGGTCCTAAATATTGTTAAATACCTATTAAGGCTCTAGCCACACTGAGTTGGCGATAGAAGATGATAAGTTTTAGAACTATTCATTCCTAACTAGCTCCAGGTGCAGGACAAGAAACGTTCGGTATGTGAGTGTCTGGGTACCCGATTTTTGCGGAGCGCCAGAGGTAACCTAAAAAGTCACCAACCACGCGCTCAGCACAAATCGAACTCCAAATCTTAACTTAATAAAGTTATTAAAAGTGACTGTCGCGTCACACAAAAAAAATAAATTCAAACTAACTTTTATAACAAAAAACAAGTATATTGCACTATAACAACTAACAAGTGTATATAAATCATCATCAAAATTTCTTCTCTTTGCTAAAAGTCAATAAATCACCAACCGCTTTTATAAACACACTAAATATATCAAAATTGTCCACATTTTCACTCACTACAGGCGCTTTCTTTACTTCAAGTTCTCTAGTTACAGAATGTACACCATTTTTTAAGACATCCTCACAAATTTTATCAAATTCCACATGAAATTTCTGTTTATTCATTAAAGGAACTATTAAATTAAACGTATTTATTTTATTATTTATAGATTGAGCTAATTCTTTGTTACTATCATATATTTTCTTCCATTTGTCTAAGTCCTCGTCACTAAGTGGGTACGTTCCTAAGTATTTTCTGTCAGTAACTATTTCTAATTTTAAAGCTTCTATATCTTGATCAATCTCTTTAGTCATTGTTATCCATTCTGGTGTGAAACCATTGTTTATTAGCACCTGAAATTATGGTAACGTTATTATACTGTTGAATTGTCACCATAATTTGGGTAGGATGTATCTCATCATTATAAAGCTTTCATTTGGACTGCTTCGGTGGCGTGGTCGGTAGTGCATCCGCTTTCGACGCGGAGTCTCGGGTTCGATTCCCGGTCGGGACAAACTTTGTGTGATGACGCAAACATTTGCGCTCAAGTCTGGGTGTTTCCTATGTATAATAATGTATGTATTTACAAAAAAAAAGTATATAAGTATTTATATCAGTTTATCTAGTACTTATATCACAAACTTTGCTTAGTTTGAGACTAGATTGTGTTGTGTAAATTGTCCTAACATATTTATTTACATTTAAAAATTTTTTTTTTGAATATCTATTCATCCAGTCGAAAGATATGAGAGAGAGAAAACATTAGACAAAACATAATCGTATTGAGAACCTCCAGCTTTGTGGAAGCCAGTTACAAATGACTTGCTGTTTGTTTGTCTCGCTACAAATCAAGAATCGGACTAGAATAAGTTATGTGAGGTAGTGCACACTGCCCAAATGGGAGTACAGGTAGGTACCGGTTGCCCGATCCTATCGTCCGTCAATGCGTATCATGATCACCTAGCTGTACGGGTCATGCTGCAGCTGGACCATAAGATGTATGGTATGAACACTGTGGTTGGATGGGTTTTTTTTTTTTTTTAATCCCGTTACGTTACGACTTTTGAGCGCTCTAACGCGCTTCGGCCGCCCTCGTAACTACAGGTTCGTAACCAGTTGAGAACGAGGAAAAAATGATCCGTGTTCGAAACCAGTTTCGAGAGAAGGTTTTTTCCTTACTCGAAACCACAGTTACGATCAAAGAATTTTATTATTTGTGTGTCGATTGATAATCAATTGACGTGCTGTCCATCACGGAAGCTGTAGTAGGAGGTAAGTAGGTAGGTAAGGCTTGTGTCCACTAAGAATAAATCGGGTTGGTGTATGTTTCTTATGACTATTTCCAATGAATAGACAACAAAAAGTAATATAAATAGACAGAATAAAGATTACTATTATTTTTAGAAAATAAGTTTGGAAAAATTAGGCATTCAGTCACGTGACATCAAACACCAATCAGAAAATATGACGTCACAGGTTGCGCTCTCACACCATAGAGTAAGTATGTATGAAGAGCTGACTTCTTGTTCAAGTTGTGTCTGTGATTTTGTCATTTAATTGTTCATACGTTTGTATTAATTTACGAATTTTTGTTAATTTTAAAGTTAAATTATTATAAATCTAACAAAAGTAGATTGGACAAAACGCAGTTTTGGCGCATTATTTCGATGTGCATTTCGAGACAACGCTTGAATCAAAATATTGCTAGGCACCTATATCAAAGTAAAAGGGCTAACCAACACAATTTATTTTTAACTTTCGGGTGGTTTTTTAAATATTTTATCCTTTTTTCAATTGCTTTGTAATCATCGTGGGTTTTTTCAATTTTTTTTATTTTGATTTTTATTTTAAAATGCTTAAAGAGCATAAATATGTAGCGCCTTCTAGTAAGTTGCTGTCGTTACACCTATTTAAGAACCCTCACTAATCAACTACAAATCCATTCCTAAAAAAAAGCCGCACCAAAATTGATTTTCATCACAAATAATGTTAGCTGTAGCGCCCCCTGATGAGTTGTTACCGTAACATCTATCTAGAAACCTGTACCAATCTAACTCAAACCCATAACTGAAAACTGTATCAAAATCGGACTACTAGTTTTTGAGAAAATTGGCAACATTGCTTTTCACAAATAATGTTCGCTGCAGCGCCCCCTGGTGAGTCGTCATCGTAACATGTATCTAAGAACATGCACCAATCAAACCTGAACCCATAACTAAAAACTGCATCAAAGTCCGACCAGTAGTTTTGGAGAAAAATGGCAACATGTATTTGCACAAACATCCCCTCCGTTCCGTCGTAGGTAAAAAACTATGCGTGTCCAGTCTATAGTGTATAATCCTTACAAGTGACATGTTCTTGGAATACGTTGAAGGAAACGCGTAAGCGCCATGATATTCATGGCGCTTTTGACCTTTTGGTCGTGAAAAAACTATTACTAATAAGCGATCTTGCGCTTGAATATTTATATTACGATTATACGACTTATTTATGGCTTAATCGCTGCAGCGAACTTCGTTCGTTTTTTGTTCAGGATAGCTTCGTCAAACACATTTTAATTTGTTTCGCAACGTGTGACATCACCCAAGGCGCCATGACAGATTGGAGCGTTTTCGTTACCAATTTAAATACATTTTTTAGATCGCAAAAGAAACTATGTAAATGATTGTTTTAAATCAAAATAATACATTTTTGTGACTATATAGATTCAAAACTACATATTTAATAAATTTTTGAAATTTGGGACACAAGCCTATTGGGGTGTAGAATTTATTATTTGAGATATTGATAAAAAAGAAAACATAATATTATAGAAGAATGTAATATATTTTGAAATTAATTATTTAGTTAAAATGAATAGTTTAAAATGAAAATGGGGATATTATTTCCAAACATTGTCCTATTGTTATTTTGTTCTCTTTTAATTCCATTATTGAATGATCAATTTCCTCATCTATTTCAATGTAGTTCGCCGCTTTTTTGGTGCGCTTCCTGAAGACATCCGTAACTTTGGTCTCTTTAGACAATCGTTCTAATAAATTGGCAAAGATGCATTGATTGCATGGGTGATTACTTCGATTAATACAAATAACGTTTAATTTTTTCATAAAAAACGGCAATTTCATAGGTAAAGACCTAATATTTATTATTCATTGATTCCTCAATATTAATTGGTTTTTTTCGTAACCACTGGGTTTCGAGTAAGGAAAAACCTTCTCTCGAAACTGGTTTCGAACACGGATCATTTTTTCCTCGTTCTCAACTGGTTACGAACCTGTAGTTACGAGGGCGGCCGAAGCGCTCTAACGTCCGTTGCCGGGCGTCTCTGGTTACAAGCAGGTATTTCCAGTGGTGGTTTGATGGGGTAAGTTATATATCACATATTTAGAGTCGACAGGTTCGGGGCGCACCGCCTTTCGTATTAAGACTGCGTATCATAATTTGATTGCCATAACCATAACTGGACCGGTCTTTAAGAAGCCACACTAAGATGTGCTTGCACAGTTTTCCTGATTCCGATTCCCATGGGACTAGGCAACTTTTTATTCAAGCAATTGAATAAAAAGTAGCCTCGCTCAAATTTTTCATCTATATAATATTAGTATAGACATAAAGTCTTAAAAACACTAACCTCATTCAACTTGTGAGTGGTAAAATCCACATAAGGGTTCCTATTTTGATCCTTCAACGGCTTGCCCTTACCACTCAAATTTTCAAATTCACCTTTTGACATAGATTCTTGAATCAAATCCTCTACAAGCCTATCAAAGCCGTACCTCGTCTTAATAGCATGTTTCTTTCCACGCTGGTCTTTTTTCATCAAAGTATTCTCTGATGCCATAGCTTTTTCTAAACGATGTTCCATGACATTGACAGATGCCTTCTGAGCTCTGGCTTGGGCATACTGTTTCTGACGTTGGAATATAGTACCATGACCGTAACCCTCATAGCTTAAATACTGTCGATGTTGTGGTGCTGTGTGCTAGAAAAAAACAAACAGTCAAGCTTTGGTCCTGTTGGAGTAGGCAGAGAGTATGTAATTACACTTGATACAATCTTAGCATACTTCTTTTGCAAATAAATCTTACACATTCCCAATGGCCACAACACATTGAAAAAGTAGCGTATTAATATAGCACACAGGGATAATACAACTAGATATTAGGGAAAGAATTTTCAAAATAGATTCATTAGATCCTGGGTTACTCTACAACCTCACAAACTTTATAATATCTTAATCAAGTCGTCCGCTGTCTGTATGTCCTTATGTATGCTTAGATCTTTAAAGCTATGCAACGGAGTTTAGGGGGATGTCTTAGTTAGTAATAAAGCCAGCTATCAAGATTTGACAATTAAAAGTAATTTGTTCTAAAGTGGTTTACTCTTATTTCATAAACAATCTGCTCCACTTCCTCTTGACTGCTCTTCCCAGTGTTATGTCTTGACAGAGCTCTAAAGGCATTCTCCACAGCCATAAACTTGTCCATATCTGCCTCCGGTGAACCAGAATCAGGGTGGAATTTTTTGGCCAGTTTTAAAAAAGCTTCCCGTACTGCATCTTGTTTGGAATCTAATGGTAAGTTGAGTGTTTGATAACATTCCTAAAAAGTTATTGAAATTATTATTAGCAGAGATTTCTGTCTGTCTCTTGGTCTAAGGACCAAATGGCAAGTTTGAGAACATTTTATAGAGTAGCTGTAGACTCGGTTAGGGTGTCGTAAAGGCCAGGGACTTCGAAAATTTTTATGATTTGACCTACATAGTAGCACCTGTTGGAAGCGTGCTTGGGGCGTCATGAGTACAGTAAAATACATAAGGGTGTCGAAGTAGAGGGTCGGGGTTTCGCAAAGAGGTTCCCACCAAAAGACTAAGAAAAAAATTGGTGCTTATAAAATGTGGGAAATAATAAGTAATAGTTTCTAAGCTTCCAAACATCTAGGAAGTAGATAGGTACTCACCGCTATTTTCTTATCAGGTGATTTTGACGTGTATGATGTAATTGTTTTTGCATTAGTAAATAAGGGAGAAATTGCAACCAGCTGGGATCGTATAGAGTGATACGTTAGTATGTTCATTTTATAGCAATATTAGGTGCATTTCTGTACCTAATTAGGTACCTACATAAACAATGGTACAAAAACAATTCACAACAAACAAGCCAAGAATTTCATGATGATTGACAGCCACCTGACACTGACAGACAGGGTGGATGAATGACAGACAGTCTGACAGTGACAGCGTTTGATTGACAGTTGAATTTGACATGACGGACATGACACAGTGTTTTTTTTTTACCTCTGTGGTACCTGTCTCGTTGGTTTGACGTTTGACGTTTTCGTGGAAGAGAAAGAAAGCGTGAAATTGACTCCAATTTGATGTATTATTTACATTTTTGTTAAGATAGCTTCATTAGTGATAAAGTGTGTAGGATACGCTATGTATAATATATTATTATAAGAGAACTGCATTCGACATAATGGTTTTATTATCTGATGATGTGACGAGACGCTATCCACTGCACTGGTTGGTGTGGAACAATCGGCATGAAGAACTCAAGGCTTCTCTGCATGGTAACCAGGTACGTTTCACTCATTATTATATCAGTTATATCTATTTCTTCTTAAGTTGCTTCAAAGGTTATATCTGGGATTTCGCCTCCTGTCTAATGGAAACAGTGGGTGAAGATTGGCCGTAGGCGTATAGATCGTATTTGGTGATACCCGTGGCTCTACTCATACTGGCCTTACCGGGACAATAGCTAGCAGAAGTAGCAGTATTCAGGAATACTGCAGCTACATATTAGTGAAGGAAATTTCTGAATGGGTTCAGTAGTTTGAAAGTTTCACTTTACTAATAAATATATTAGTAAAAATGTATTGCTCATAAAAATATTGGCAATACATCTATTGTAAACAATTAATAAATAATATTTTGTTTTTGTACAATAAGAAATACATAAATAACTAATGGGAAGTCACATCTTAATATGAATAAGAGTTTATTTATTAACCCTTTACACGTCGGCTGGATTTTTTTGCCTATTTGTTCTAATTAGAATTTTATGATCTCAAATTGTTTTACATCAGTAACATCTACTTGAGTGCTAAGTATCAAACACATTTTAAATTGGACCGATTTTAGCAAAAATGATCCAACCCACAACCTTGACAATTTCGAGATTTTTTGACGTAAGGTCTCCAAATAAGGTATATTTTAACATATCAAAGATTCGTAACTCTATCTTAATAATTGACGAAAGTCCATATGATCCAACCCACAGCTGTCATTACGAAGTTCAATTTTTAAAATGCATAAGTGTTTCAATCTATTTGAATCATTTTTGCATTTTCTTGGGCTGCCCTGTCATGTATTAATTATATTTGCTAAAATGATTCATGCTACTTGGAACAATTATGCTTTTTATACATCATAAAAAAATATTAGGCACAAAATATTCTGCTTAAATGTTTCAAAAGTCATGAATCATTTTAACTCTTTTTCCAAATAACATTCGATTACATAACTATATTGATTCAGACCACATGAAATATAGAAATATGTTATATTTAATTTTTAAACAACAATTCACGGCTTAATAAATATAAAATTATCATTAATATTCTATCTTGGCGATAAAATGTTTGACAAAATAAAATTTTTATCTCGAAAACTTTAGTTAAATAGGTAAGTATTTATTTATTTAAATCATGTATTTTTTTATTGCAATTATTGTAATTACAATAAAATTTTATTTTTTGTAAGAAAATTTATTCTATTTTTTAGGATAATGTGATTAAGTAGACAAACTTATCGAAGATCATTTATGCATATTTCTAATTCAACGAATTTGACCCCGCTAAAGTTTTGCTAAAACAATTCAAGTGACGTGGATTGTTTTTGAAAAATTTTAAATGGAGTGAAAAACTACTATACAGTTTTACAAAAACGATCCAACAAAATCCATGAATCTTTTTTGCAATATTGTTTTGCACATAGTTTCTTCATTTAAAATTTAACGTCAATGAACCTGAGAGCTTGAATCGTTTTTGCAGTTTTGAACAAAAATCGTACTAAACTTTAAGTTATATAAAAAGGATCCAACTTCCCGAGATTTTTACATTTTGATGCAAATGTACCTACATAATTTGGAATTACCTACTTAACTAATAACTGTCGAACTGTCGATCGTGGTCGACCGATTATTACCAAATTGCATTAAAAAATTCTGGCTGTCAAAGTGCGCACACACAATAGTAGATGCTCGGAACAAAAATATAACAAATAATAGTAAAAACTTCTAAAAATATATTGTACGAACGAAAAAACGGGACAGGAGTGCTTGTGAATCTCAGTGCATATATAAAACATTGAATAAAGTGAAGAACTAAACATAAAATCTTGTGTTAAAATCGTGATACTTGGAGGGTTTGATTGAAATTTACTAGAAATAGTCACTGAAACTATTCATTCAAAAACCAATATAACCATCAGTCAGAACGACATCAGCAATATTTATCGCCTAGGAAAAAAGGATGCAGTAAACGAAAAACCAAGACCGGTTTTGATCTCCCTTTCACATGGCTGGAAAAAAGAACAAATTATGAGAAGTAAGAAACAACTTTCCTAGATCTACCTAACAGAAGACTATCCTAAAGATGTGTTAGTAAAAAGAAAGGAACTACAACAACAGCTGGTAGAAGAACGGCAGAAGGGAAAATATGCAGTACTAAAATACGACAAACTCATCATACAGGATAGAACACAAACAGAAGAAGCACGTAAACGCGATCGCTCTATATCGACATCACCACAAAATGCCCCAAACAGCACTCAGCAACCGGCAAAGGCACAAAAAACTAACAGAGCAAACGCCTACGATATAATGCGAGGACGAAGTAACCCCTCGACATCCTATTCCAAGCAAGCATAGGAGCACGGCGGCCGGATAAACAAACAACATAAAGTCACAAACAATAACATAAAGACATATCCCAATCCGGCTGGTCCCCGTGGGATATTTGTTTATATTATATTTATAATAATTATATAGTATATTTATAATTGTTTACATGGAGGGTGGTAGTCTACACCCTCCATGTAAACAAACCTATACCTATACAACCGATACAATGATAAATACAAGTAACCAATTAGAAACCCCCTCATTTATAAAGAATGCTACTCCGAAACTGAAAATATGTACCTACAACGTCAGATCATTATCCACCAATGAGAAATTAATAGAACTAGAAAATGCCCTAGATCAAATTAATTGGGACATACTAGGAATAGCCGAAGTAAGGCGTCTAGGCCAAACTATAGAAGAACACGACAAGTACATATTCTGCTATATTGGCGAAACTCAGGGTCTGTATGGGGTTGGGTTCATGGTTAAAAAAGAGTTTAAAAATAACATAAAAAGCTTCCTAGCAATCTCTGAAAGAGTTGCAATCTTGAAATTATCATTTAATGGAACCAAATTATCAATAATTCAAGTATATGCTCCCACTGAAAATGCTGAAGAAGACCTACTTGCCAAATTCTACACCGATTTAGGTAAAGCTCATGAGCTAGCAGATAGAACACTAATTGTGATGGGCGACTTTAATGCCAAAATCGGGCAGCCCAAGATACACGAAGCTCCTTTACTGGGCAAATATGGCTATGGCAAGAGGAATGACAGTGGACAACGGCTAATTGAATATTCATTGGAACATAGACTAGTTATTATGAACACGTATTTCAAGAAAAGAGATAGCCGTAGATGGACATGGATATCACCAGACAAGAAAACACGTAACGAAATAGATTACTTTCTCTGCAGCAATCCAAAACACATATTAAATGTAGAGGAACAAAATAAACTTCAACTCTGATCACAGACTAGTGCGAGCAACATTTGATTTACAAAAACCTAAACTAAATAGAACAACCTTTAAAACTACATCTAGAACACCAAAAACAGAACACGAATTAAATAAATATATAGAAAACCTTAAAGATACAATGGAAAGAAAAACTGAGATTCTTAGGAACTTGCAAGATATACAAAAATATTACAACATACTCGAAATCAGTATTACCACTAGCTTAAAAACAGAAACAGATACTAAAAACAAAGAAACTAAGGAACACAAAATTCTGAAACAAAGCACTCTAGACTTGATAGAAAAGCGAACTGAATTAACAACATGCAAAAATAAAACAAAGGAAATGAAGAATGAATTAAAGAATCTTTACAAAAAAACCAGCAAAGCAATCAAGGAAGACTACAACCAATACAGGAAAAACATCATAACACTTAACCTAACAAAATATAGAAGTGTGAAAAGGGCTAACAAGCAACTAAATACTCACAAAAACTGGATACAAACTTTGAAATAACAACAAGGAAATACAATAACAAGACAAGAAGTACTAAATATTGCAACACAATTCTATAAAGAGCTATACTCTAGATGGCCACAGGACACAAACATAGAGAAGCAAAAACTCAATGAAGTTAGCGTTATAGAGGAAATAGAAGTGCTCCAACACATTCAAAAACTAAAAAACTATAAAAGCCCTGGCCCAGACGGCATCACAAATGAAGCCTTAAAACTTGGAGCCCCTATTATACTCGCCTCTCTAACAGCCCTCTTTAATATGGTACTCCAAACGGGAACAATACCACACCAATGGTGTAAATCTGATATAGTGCTTTTATACAAAAAAGGAAATCCACAAGATATTGCTAACTATAGGCCAATTAGTCTAATTCCTAGTATATATAAATTATTCTCATCAATTTTACTGTCTCGAATAACAGTTACAATAGACAACAAACAACCAGTGGAGCAAGCTGGTTTCCGGTCTGGATACTCCACAATTGACCATATACACACTTTGGAACAAGTTATTGAAAAATGTAAAGAACAAAATCAATTACTGTATGTTGGCTTCGTGGACTATTCGAAAGCATTCGACAGCATCTCTCATACCTCTATATGGAAAGCATTACAATCTTGTAACGTAGATGAACAATACATATCCATCCTGAAAAACATCTACAGACATAGCACAAGCAGAGTAAAGCTAGAATATAAGGGAGAAGAGATAAGAATAGAGAGGGGAGTCCGGCAGGGGGACCCATTATCTCCTAAACTATTCATTGCTGTACTGGAGGCTATCTTTCAGAACATAAATTGGGACAACAAGGGTATTTGGATAACTAACAAACACCTGAACCATCTAAGGTTCGCAGATGATATTGTCATCTTTGCCAAAACACCAACAGATCTGCAACAAATGCTACAGACTCTAAACAAAGAGAGTCAAAAGGTAGGACTGGAGATGAACACAAGTAAAACCAAAGTTATGACAAATGGCCCACAGAAATCTATCCAAATAGACAACAACCGGTTAGATTATGTGAATGAATATATATACCTTGGCAAACAAGTCTCATTCAACCAAGACAGCAATGAAAACGAGGTGGAGAGAAGGGTCAACCGTGCGTGGCACAGCTTTTGGGCCCAGAAAGAAATTTTGAAAGGAAACTAGAGCATGCCTCTGAAAAAGACTGTAATGGAAACCTGTATTATACCCAGCCTAACATACGGATGCCAAACATGGGTATTTACTAATAAGATAAAAAACAAAATCACCACAACCCAAAGAGCTATGGAAAGGAGCATCCTGAAAATAAGGAAAATTGAGAAAATAAAAAGCACAATTATTAGAAACACAACAAACCTTATGGATGCTCTGAAACACGCTTTAAGGCTAAAGTGGCAATGGGCAGGCCACGTCGCACGGCGCACAGACGGGCGGTGGACCTCTCAAGTGACAGAGTGGTCGGGGCCATTAGGAAAAAGGAAAGTTGGAAGACCAAAAAAAAGATGGGCCGACGACATAGCGTACACCGCTGGAAAAAACTGGTGCACCCTTGGAAAACACAGAAAAAAATGGAAAGATTTGGAGGAGGCTTACACCCGAAAGGGGTCCATTTCTTAAATAAATGGTTAAATACCATTTGTAAATTAGAATAAGGGAATGGAAATAAAAAGCTATTTTATTTATTTATTTTATTATTAAAAAATTTTACTACCACGACTGAAAAAGAAAATGCCCAAAGACAACAAGAAGAATACCAAAAATTATCGGAAGATTTAAGGAAGAAGCTGAAGGATGATTTTGTGGAGAGAATTGATCTTGTGGAGTGACTGCTGTGGAGGTCAAAACAGAAATATTAAAATTGTAATAATTTTGAAGACCATTTTAAGTAAACACCTTTTTTTTTTTAATTCCGCTGCCTAAGGCCGCAGCCGCTCTAACGTCCGTTGCCGGGCGTCTCTGGTTACAAGCAGAACGTATTTCCAGTGGCGCCCGGCGGACTTTGACCACCACTGTGGTCTCTGCGGGGGTTAGGATGAGAATTCCGCGTCGTTGGGGTAGGGTTTTATCCCGCGTCAGTGAGTGAATCTGGTTGCGTGCTATGGGGCAAAGGCCCCGCAGCACGTAACCCTTCTAGCCTGCTTCTGTAAGAACGACGGGTGGCGATCTCGCCATCCTCAGGCCCCGATCATGGAGGTCGATGGTCTTGGTCGTAGATGAGTCTGCGGCGCCCTCGCCGCTGACTACGGAACTCAGCGGGGAGGGTACGCTCCCTCTCCCTCTTGGCCGCCTCCTTCGCGAGCATGACTTATTCGCAGAAGGACACGGTCGCGTTCCACCCACTCCTGCTGGAGACCATGGCTTGAAGCATGGTCTGGAGCGAGAGGGCATCCACGCCCAGACCCACTACGAGGTCCCGGCGCTGACTCGCCCACGCAGAGCACTCCACCAACATGTGGAGTGCGGTGTCGTCGTCGGAAACCTCGCAGTGTTGACACCGGGGTGTGACCTCACGATGGATGCGAAACAGATAGCTACCAAGGCATCCATGCCCGGTAACGATCTGCGTCGCAAGATACGTGAGGTCACCATGCTGCCTCTTGGAACCTCGCCATTGGAACAATGACGCAAGGGCTCTCGCTTCCAGGTCCCATGGAGGGGTCCCGGCTAGGAGACATGCAGCCTCTCCGGAGATCGTGCGGTACCCTCTTATTGTTTTGACGGCCAAGGTCCTTAACGGTCTATTAAGGAGCATTGAGTTGTTGGCCGTCAACCGCGCCGCCCATACGGGAGTCCCGTATACGGCCATACTCCGCATGATCCCCAGGTACAGTCTCCTGCAGGAGGCGTTGGGAGGCTAACCTAACCTAAAGGGACCCCTTTTAGGTTAGGCATGAGTCGCGAAAGCGCGACTGATGCCCCCGTCACTTTAGGGACCAAACTTCGGAAATGTGGTCCGAAGTTCCATCGGCTATCAAGTACGATCCCTAGGTACTTCATTGAGGGCTTGATGCCGATGCTAACGCCCCCCACATTTATGCTGGAACCTTCAGGTGGACCGTTCCGAGGTCTGTGAAAGCACAGAACCTCGGACTTGTGCAAGTAAAAATGCAATGTAAAAAAGAGATTTAAAGGTGTTGAGTTAGATGTCGTAGAAGAAGATTTGCAAGAATTATGGCCGTCAGGAAAATTGATTAATAAAAAAAAATTAAACGATTTGAAATCATTATTCCATCTTATAGGTACCAAATGACTGCATCGATTACGATAAAAACCTGAAGGGAGACGATCAAGTAATAGACGATATAGATGGTTATGAGATCAACCAGACTGATTTAGATGAGGAGTAGGGTAATTTCTGTATTTATTAATAAAACACTAAAAAATATTTTCCTATTTTTGTCTCACCTTGAAACATTTTTGCATTTTTCTTTCTGCAGCCTACACAGCTACAAAACATACCAACCTACCAATACCATACAAAATTTATTTTGTAAAAATGATCCGGGTGCATATTTTATTTAATATCTACTAAATTATTACAATATATTCAATAAATACATGCATGTTAAATAGTTGAGTTCATATAGGATTACATAAAATTTTAAAAAACAAAATTTATCATTACAAAGCCAGAGAAACACTGCAATGACTTTTAAAGTCAAATATCTCAAAATGAGCTTTGTGTTGATGGATCATTTATGCTAAAATCGGTCCAATTATACTAGTGGTCCCGGCGAAATTTTGCTTATGAACAGTCCCTGAACCTCCACGAATATTTTAAGACCCAAATTAGCCAAATCGGTCCAGCCGTTCACGCGTGATGTCGTGACCAAGGGAAATAGGGATTCATTTTTATATATAGAGATTACGTATTTTAAATGGAGTACCTATTCTAGATTAGACAAAAAATAAATGCTACAAATTAAATAACCTACTTCTAGCACATGTAACATTACAAACGAGTCATTTATTGATTCACTTAATTACAACACTAATAAATTTTTAATACTGTAAATTATTACGACGTTCCGGCCTCAAAAGGGGTAGTATTTCTTCTAGTCTATATCTAAGTCATCATTCACTGAGCCTTTTCCCAACTAAGTAGGGGTCGGCTTTCCAGTCTAACCGCGATTCGGCTGATATTTTCTGTGAAGTGACTGCCATCTGACCGCCACAACCGTAGTTAGACCGGTTGGATTTCTGATTTAGGGCTCCAACTACCCCTAACAACTGCCATAGATGTTCGTATGACAACGGGACCGACGGCTTAATGTGCTCTCGCACGATGCTTCGGCACGGAGGGGTCTCAGTGTCTTAAGCAATGGTCACCCATCCTAAGACCGGCCTGAATATGTGTTGCTTAATCCTTGCAATGTCTTAACATTATCGGTTACCACTAGACCACGAGCCCCTCCTTGTCTATATCTAAGTAACTCTAAAAATTTATCGCCATTGGTCTCGGTAGAACTCATCTACCATGTAGGTTCATTTTTGTCTTTATATATCTATTCCTAGAAGTTCAGAGAAGGTTGCTAGCAATAAATAACTGCAATATTCGTTCTAAATAAAATAAAAATGACTTTCTTATACATATTAAAAGAACTCCCAGCGAACTTCGTACCGCTTTAGTTTTTCTAATATGCCGCACAACGTGTTGGCTATTTTTTTCCAAAAGAACCTCTTTGGAAAAAAAATAGCACAACAAAAAAACAAATAAGGAAAATCGTCCCAGCCGACTCTTAACCAACACGAGTATATTTTATATGTATAGATTTTTAGAATCAGTCCAATTGTTTATGAATTTATCAATAACAAACCAATCTTTCATCTCTATAATAGAAGTATGATACAAAGTCATGCTTGAGTAACATTTCCATTACAATAAGAAGCCAAACACCAAACTAAAAAGTAATCTGATTAGAAGCCTTAGTAACCAATGTGAAGGTGAATAACAGATAAGAATGTTTAAAGCGACTACCTTTGTAGTCATACACTCTAGATTATACTGGTTGTAATTACGAACAATATTGATTTGATTTTGAAGGCCGGTCTTAGGATGGGTGACCAGTTGACCTCGGAGAGTACGTTAAGCCGTCGGTCCCGGTTGTCATACTAACATCTATGGCAGTCGTTAGGGGTAGTTGGAGCCCTAAATCAAAAATCCGACCGGTCTAACTACAGAACTTCGATATCGCCCATGGATTGTGAAGGTCAGATGGCAGTCGCTTCACGGAAAATACCGAAGTTAAGCCGTATCGCAGTTAGACTGGAAATCCGACCCCAACTGAGTTGGGAAAAGGCTCGGTGAATGATGATTGATTTGATTTTGAAATCCAATTTACAAAGTAGCCATTATTATTAGATCTAGAAAAGCGTTCTTTATATCTTGGGTAATATTTAGACTGCAAAACCTGTGGAACAAATGTTTTTTAATACTTAATTTCAATATTGATACAATTTAAAACATACAGACAGACATACATCACGCCGTATCCCTAATTTTGTCTGGTCCACGTAATAAGGGCAAGCCTATTGCTGTTACTGGGCATTATATGAATTCAAACCAATCTTCCTACAGCCAGGACAGATGTTACACACCATTAAATAGAATCTCCGAGCATTTAAAACCAAATGAAATGAAATGATTTATTTATTTGTACTCGTATATGTCACTAACTGGCTCTTACAAACGTCAGTAAGTACTTAAAATAAAAAATATCATTGCTTCTATATTTACATGTATTGCCAGATTCGCAAAGCAATAAGTAAAACCGAGAGAAAGAACCTGGCAATAAAACTTTTGGTCACTCTTTTTCAATAATTGACAAATTGACACATTTTCTCTTTGGTTTATTGGTCTTGATAATTGGTCTTGTAAACAATTGAAGACTTATAATATCCCATGTTAATCTTAACATAGTATAAAACAAAGTTATTTGCTGCTATCTGTATGCTTGGATCTTTAAAACTATGCAACGGATTTTGATGCGGTTTTTTTAAATAGATAGTGTCAAGAGGAAGGTTTTAGACAGGGTGAAATTTGTCAAGTGGGCACAGCCGCGGGGCTCCGCTAGTTTATAATAAACATACATACGTAACCTTGGCATACACATTTTCAACTTCAGTGTTTTGTACATTTCAATGATATTGTAAGTAATGATTCCAGTTTACCCGTGAAGAGATAGAAAGTAAAGATCTCCGAGGTCGGAGTCCACTGCTGCTGGCTGTCACACTGGGACACATAGAATCTGTAAAGGTGCTCATAGACGCTGGGGCTGATGTCAACTGTGATAAGGATGGGTGGACTGGTGAGTTTTATTATATCTTTTACATAGTGTAAAATGAATCGCTTCCGCTGAAACTTAAACTACTCAAGAGATTTTAATAAAGTTAGATTATCTATTAAAATATGTACGCCGACTTGAAATCCTCCCGTATTCTCCGTCACCAGCAGTTTTGGCGGTCCCACATAATACGTAAGACACCAGTCTGTAATATGAGCCTATAATTTGCTGTATAAAGTGGGTCTGGGCGTGGATACCCTCTAGCTGGAGACCATGCTTCAAGCCATGGTCTCCAGCGGGAGTGGGTGGAACGTGGTGGTGTCCTTCTGCGAGCAAGTCGCAAAAGAGGCGGCCGAGAGGGAGAGGGTGCGTACCCTCCCCCGAGTTCCGAAGACAGCGGCCAGGATGCCGCAGACTTATCTACGCCCAAGACCATCGATCTCCATGATTCGGAGCCTGAGGACGGCGGGATAGAGACCCGCCCACCCGCGCCGTCCTTACAGAAGCAGGCTAGAAGAGTCGCGGGCTGGATCGCACTTACCGACGCGGGATAATACCCAACCCCAACGACGCGGGAAAAAACTCGACCAAACCCCCGAAGAGGCCCATACATCGACAGTAAAACTTGCTATGAGAGAAAGAAAATGTATGCTCGTACCTCTCTCTCTTGCCCTACGGTCCTATTCGGAATGTAAGTCTCTCTTTCTATCTTCCCTAACTTTATCTCCCCTTTCGAAACGCCCTCGTCACGCATTCACCAGTTTACTTCCCAAGTCAAGCCTGCTTAAAGAATATTTACTTCAAAAACTAAATTTGTCTTTTTTATTCAGCTGTTCAAGAAGCAACAGCGACTGGCAACCCAGAGCTGTTATCTCTGGTGTTGTCGCGTAGAGATTACCAAAGACACGTCCTAAGGTCCAGTGGGATACCGGAATTGTTGGAGCGATTGAGTCTAGCTTCGGATTTCTATGTAGAAATGAAATGGGAATTCACTAGTTGGGGTGAGTAACATCTTTATATACATATCGTCACGCACGTCAGGCAAAGGTACACATTATACACTCACGCTTAGCCAAAAAAGAAAAGCCTTAGAAATTTTGTTGGTTCCACGTATTAGGAGGGCAAGCCTATTGCACTAAAGAAAATCCATAAGTGGTTATGTAATTGTATAATTCAAAACAAAATTCCAAGAGGACAGATGATATAGTCTGATGTGATATAGTATGATTAAATAGTCCATTTTTAAAATAACACTAGGATTTTAAGATTGTTAACACACTCCTATGATTGATGGAATTATTGTAGTTACTGGCGACTGGAAAAGAGTGGCCCTGAATTTTTATTGCAATGTTCTTCTCTTACAGGCTCTACCTCTAAAAATATAAAAACTTATAGCCACTCTTTCCCAATCGCCAGTAATTGCATTTACTGAGTCTTGAGAAATTGCTTGTATTATAATCTGACGATTTACGATTTTAATGTAATTTTATGGTGACATTGTGAGTTTTTAGAGTTAGAGCCTGTGGAGATGTACCCTACACAGGGCCGAGCCGCCCCTGTGTGCGAAGTGTGCGGCGCACACAGGCGCACAGTGGGGCAGCGTCATATAGGGACATGATATTAATTATGTTTTCGTAATTTAATGGTTTCATGCATAAAAATATGTAGTAAATAACATGTTTGTAACATAATTTAAATAAAAAAGTAATACAATTCGGAAAAATACGTATATTAATTAAAACATAATTGATTTCAGAGTGCTGGCTCTTCAAACATATCTATAGCATCCTGATGAAAATTATTTTTAATTTGTACCGGTTTCTGCCTTAAATTTGAAATCATGGGATCTGATGAAATTAACATACGATTAAAAATATCTACTAAATTATCCTTTCTAGAAGTTTTACGACTATAAAATTCTCTGAAAATCTTAAAATCTTTATTGCGGGATTCTAATGCTTCTTCGCTTAATTGCCCTATTGGTAAAACAAATCCAGATACAATTTCGTGACCGTGTATCAAAATTTTATGTACGGTGGTGCTCATGCAGTACCAAGGATATAGGCTGACAAACAGGCGAGCAGTACCTAAGCAGTATTCTTTAAATTTTGATGGATTTATATTAAGCCCACTAGATATACATTGTAATATGATATAAAATCGATGTATTAAGTTCCTATCTATACCAGTAATAGTGGCTGATAAGTCACCTTTTTCAAAAAACCTTCTGGCAACATTTCCCGTATTAGTATTTCCATATCCAGGTTTTGGTTTATCAATAAGCAAACCAGTTTGTTCTTTAAATTCTCTCTGAATCCTTAATTTATTATCTTGCACAGTTTTTTCAACGTTTTTATTGATTCACCACATTTTTATTGGTAATTTATATCCTAGATGTAAAAGACATTCAAAGAGCCTTATCCACGCATGCAAAGTGGACATTCCAAACGATAAATAATCTGCATTTATAGGAAGCAGAATCATTTTATCTATATCGTTAAATTGTTTTGATGTCGCTTTACATAGATAACATCTAAGGGCAGAGGTCGTATCACTCAAAATATTACACAATTTGCCATCAATCATTGACAAAATTAATTTATGTTTTATAATAAACTGTTTATTATCTAATTTTACCACTGTTTCAGCAAGTTCAGCAATTTGGTTATCAATATTCATTTTTTCTGTACGGACCAATTGATCAGATTCTTTTTCATAAATCATTTTTAGTGGCCTGCAGTAGCGCGGGGACGAAGAACACGAGTTCTTCCAAAAGACCTTATTATTATACATGAGTTGTAAAGGTACGAAACATGTGATGAAAACAAATTTATCATCTGCATCAAGGTCATATTCATTAATGTATTTCTGGTGATATTGACTATGTCCCGAACTCCCGTCAAATCCCCATTTAGAAGTTAAAACAAGGTGTTCATTTTCACTAAAACTAACACTGGCCAATACTTCCTGATGAAGAGCTACTATTTTTTCAGCTGTGTGATTAAGTAAATTTTGAACAGGTACTTCTGCTTGTATCTCATTTACTGAAACACCAGTAGGATAACATTTTACCTTTTCTTCTTGTATTTTTTTGTAAGAGGGTAAATAATCTTTAAAATAGCTCTTTATTATTTCGTACTGACTACGAGAAAGTTTGGCGTCAATCATCATAGACAACGCTTCAATGGGCGATAATTGTTTCTGATCTTTGTGTTTTTTCACTTTTTTGGCATATTCGGGAAAAACAGTAATGTTTTTGATAACATCTGCTGCCTCAGGTTGACCCTCCGCTCTTAGTTTCATTTGTGCTGAATAAGTCAACTCTTCAACAGAATTCCCTTTCCGTAGCGGAGCTGTTCGTTTTCGTTTTGTTTGGTCACTGCTACTATCAAAAGTTAAAGGTGGACGTCCTATATTTGGTGAAGCAACATTTGAATGCGGATACAATTTAAAAGATATTGATTGGCTTAACCATACTTGTTCTTTATTTATAAAATCAGCCCTTTTTCTGCCACATTTGTCATTTCCACATTTGCCATTTCCTTTTAAAAATAAATTAAATTTTTTTCAGCTGTTGACGTAGGTCACTTAGAAGTGTTTCCGTACAACCTGTTTTATTTTCTAAAAATAATTCAACGTCTTCAAATTTTTTATCTACGTTTTTGTATTTACTGTCCAAAATAATATCTACTAATACCTTTTTTTTACAACTAAAGGTATTTGTGGTCTCTGGAAAGAGAATTCTATACTAAAGTAAAATAAAGTTAAATTAATTAAATTCCGAAATATTGTTATAATTATTACTAAAATTTAGTAATAATTATAACAATATTTCGGAAAATTTTATTCTTTAATCAAAATTAAAAATTAAAAAAAAAAACTTCTGCAATGAGTTCCCTACTTTTTATTTTACTTTTATATTAAACAGTAGTTACCCTATTATATACTAGTGAAATATATGAGGAACTCATTGCAGAAATATAAAAAATATATAAAAATAGTGTAAATAATGTTTTTTTTTCATACAGCCTATGTAGGGTTTAAATATTAACGTATTAATAATGCAATATATTCTACATACCATTATCACTATGCTCCACATTAGACATAATTAATTCGTTTCGCGATCCACTTTAAATAAATTATTGTTAGTATTTGCAATATTCTTAATTCCTTTTACGTCTTACTTCGAGTGCAATTTGTTGGTACTAAATAAATTGATATTTTGTTATAAAGGGTAGTAATTAATGCACTCGATAGTCAAGTTCATCATAACATCATTCGTTTTATCAAAATACCCACTTTTCAAAATTAAATTTATATCATGTCCCTATATGACGCTGCCCCACTGTGAGGCGCCAAGATGATAGGGGCGCCCGCGCCGCCGCCGAAATTATTTTGGACGACGTATTCTTTTTAGTAGAGTAGGTACCTATCGATAAGTAAGTAACCGCAATATGTCTTGCAAGGCTCCCAAGATAATATTCACCATGGTTGTTTCCAATTGGGCTTTAGTTTACATTGATTAGGTACCTACCTACGATCAAAAGAACTGCGCCGATCAATTTCATCAAGGCACGCCAGCCGTGAGAAAAAACGGGTATTCCCCGATTTTAACGAACGAGAGAGCCAAAATAATTGTTGTAATACAGTCGAATTAAGAACCTCAACCGACTTCCAAAAAAGTCTGTTGAAAAATCAAAGTAATAATCTAGTACTTATGTTATTATATTCTGAGGGAATTAACACGAATCTTACCGGTTATACCGACTTGGTTACCTGGTTGAAACGTCAGGCACAAAAGGTATGTACCTACCTACCTGTGCATATATAGGTATGATACGTGCTAATTCCCGTCGAATATTATAATAGATTATGTAACGCGATAGCTAAAAGCACTAAAAACAATATATGTACATATTGTGTTAGGTACTGGACTGTTTTACGTCTTCAAAACTAGAAGAAGAACGTGGTAAAAATACAATTAAAAGAAGTAATTAATATTTTACGACTCTACTCTACCATGTACTTCCTAAGAATCATTTGCACAACAAGTGCAGGAGGTGGCACCGGCAGCCAGCGTGGGGCTGGGCGACTCACCAGCTGCAGTAGATCCAGCAAAGTGGGCGCCTGATCTCACCTGTCTGGTATCCGTGTGAACCCGTATACCGACATCTACTGCAGTTGTAAGTGACAAGACGCAGAGACTAGCTTCGTCTAGAACCGTGTGGTTAGATGGGAGTCGACCCACCAGACGAAAGGGTTCCAAAACCCCCCTGATGCGTGGTCACCAGGCCCTCACCGGTCACCACCGGCATGCGGCACGGCGACACACATCAGGATTATCCACGACCTAGTGGGGCAGCCTTCTGGAGGTGGTTGGTCCCATTTGGGGCCCTATGTTATACGTTCGGTTAGGCGGGCGGCCAGTGGCACTAAAGTTTCTAAGGGTCTTCCTGGCCAGGGCGGGTCGACCCACACTTGACTGCACTGTGCCACTGGTGCCATGCCTGCTGCACCACACACAGATCGCCCCGGGCCCGGCAGTGTAGCATCTGAAACCCCAACACAACCCAACCTAGGCTGGGTTACTTGGGGGGCTTTATACCATCTGGACCAACCTGGTATTATGTATACCGCAATATACCGTGAATTCACGTTGCCTCGTCCGTTGATCAGCAAGTGTGCCGCTAGCAGGTGAGGTCGCTGGGGCCCTGAAGATGTTTTGGTCCCTTAAACCAATTAGCGTTTTATTTTTCGCAGTAATTGGCAAGCGAATTGGTTTTACATATTTATAAAAAAAACATTGAAACATGAAGATTCGTAAAAAAAGGCGCTTCGTAGGGTTCGCACACAGGCGCTGCCAGGGGTCGGCTCGGCCCTGACCCTACAATAAACACTCAGAGCCACTCTTTTCCAATCTCCAGTAATTACAATCATTCCATCAATCATGCGAGTGTGTTTACAATCTTACGGTTTTGAAATCCTATGGTGTACTTTTGATCAGCTATCCTCAATATATATGTATTGTTTTTCAAAATGTGTTGTAAGTTCTACTAAGTGCCAACAATGAACAGTATAAATATAGGTAGTACATTCCCAGTGCCTCTAGTATCGCGGATGTGCCCCTTCGACACGTACAAGGTGTACAAGCGCGGCGCCAACGTGCGCGTCGACACCACGCTGGTCGGCTTCGAGAACAATCGCTGGCAGAGAGGCGACAGGACTTATATATTTCAAGGACAGGGTGAGCTATTTTATATACATTAGTCCGAGACGCCCTGGACTTTAACCCAAATTGTAGGTGTGTAATGCATCTCTGCCTACCCCTTCGGGGATATAGGCGTGATATATGTGTATAATCACGCCTTTATCTCCTAAAAGGTAGGCAGAGATGCATTATACTCGTACACTTGGGGCAGCAAAAAAATCACGTTTGTTGTATAGGGTTCTGGCTTTCAGTATTTGTTGCTATAGCGGCAAGAGAAATACATCTTCTGTGAAAATTTCAACTGGATAACTTTTATGGTTCATGAGATACAGCCTGGTGACAGAAGGATAAATAGCGGAGCCTTAGTAATAGAGTCCCGTTTTTCCCCAGGTCGTTCAGCAGGCCTAATGGAGCTAGACCATGAACTGGGCACAGTCTGGTGCGAGTACCTGGAGCCCATGGAGGGAGTGAGGGAGTGGCCCGCGCCGCCGCAGCACGTGCTGGACTCGAGACTCACCTCGCCGTTGGCTATCAACTTTCTAGACACAGACAAGATTAGTTTTGAAAGGTAATTGAGCGGAGCGAAGCGTAGCGTATTTTAGACGACAAGTGTAAATCGTTTGTGTACCAACTCCTCCGAAACGGCTCGACCGAAAAAAAAAACTCAACATTTGCAATTAGTAGCATGCATTGCATACCTAGATATTTATTTATGTACAGTCAAGGTTCAAAAGTGCATTTCTATTATTACAATGTAATAACTTGCCAGTATGCTGATGTTCAGCCTCCAAAGATTCTTTTTAATATAATTTCAAGAACGAATATAATTTATTAAGTTTAGGCACATAAAGAGCACATATGAATGTCAAAATTGTACAATTTTATGTCAAGCAATAATAAAAATATTAAGTTAAATAAATAAACCATTTGAATATGATGCTTTCGCTGGTTCGGTAACATGGTTCTACTTGAGAAGATACGAGTACCAGCAAGAAACTCAGGTAGATTATCCTTTTTCTCTATATAACATAATATAAATATTATGGGCACTCTGCCTAGTGGTCTGTCTGTCACTCTGTCCATGTTTTACACATTTATTATAGTTTTAGACTTCTATAGTTTGCTTAAGCAAAAAAAAATAAGTCTTATAATTTGACCCTGTCCGTCTGTTAACACCGTCTAGCGGTCAAACGGTAAACGATATAGAAAAACCAACTACGTACTCAGAACATACGATAACTGGAACCATGCTAAAAGATTGGAGCTCTACCACTTCCGGTTTAGAAACTAGCTCAACTTCCAGTTTTTTAACATTCGACATGCGGTTCAAAAATTATATTTTTAGATGCGTGTGTAAGTATAGAAGTCTATTCTCAGAATCGCTAGTGATTCTTTGCTTACTTGTTTAGTTTTAGATAGTTTAGTTTATGTTTAAGCTATTCTTTATTGTATAATTTATTTTTCCTTGTATAATTCATTATAAAATAACTCACTAATATAATACTAATTATCCCGGCGAACTTTGTATCGCCTCAAGTATATAAAAAAAAAGAAGAATATTTTAATATTTCATGCAAATGTATGTATTATAAATTATAATTGAAAAACGCGACGGACGGACAGACAGACAAATTGTCGTATTAAATATATAGATGTGGAATATCTGTACAAGCGAGTTATTTCATAATGTATTATTTATTGTCTTTTCCTGTATTTGTGTATCTTTTATCATAATAAACGTTAGGTTTGAACAAGAATCTGACTCATGCACAAAGGGTTCTGTACATCACAAAAGATCATGTTTGTTGTATGGTAGCCTCCTTAAATATTTTTTTATATTTTGGTTATAGTATTTGTCGTTATAGAGGCAACAGAAATACATCATTTGTGAAAATTTCAACTTTCCAACTCAATCACGGTTTATGAGATACAGCCCAAGACGGACGGACGGAGTGATGGACAGCGAAGTCTCAGTAATAGGGCTCCCGTTTTGCCCTTTGGGTTCGGAACCCTAAAAACAGACAGAATACACAATATACTTGTATACATGAGAGTGGCCTTCAATCACTAAACGTCACGGCTTACCATCAAGTTGTCAGTGTCAGTTTGGAGACAAACACTTAACAAAACAAATATAAATTTTTCCAGAAATAAATCAGGCATATGGGGCTGGCGTCAAGACAAGTTGGAGTCAGTGAACGGTTACGATTGTAAGGTGTTCAGCGCCAACAACGTGGAGCTGGTGTCCAGGACCCGCAGCGAGCACGTGCCGCCGCACGCGCGCAGGTCGGCGGCGCGGGCCCCGCTGGCGGGGCTGCTGGCGATGGCTGATGCCGACCAGGCTGCCACGCCTCTGCTTACCCCGGATAAGGTGAGTCACAAACAAAAACACGACTTTCAATTACCGGAATGGGACCAAATTGAAAAGGGACCATGGTATGTTACATCTGTCCTGGCTGTTAGAATTGCTAGTTTGAAGTGATGGATTTTCTATATTTCTGGTAACGGCATTAGGCTTGCCCTCTATTACATGAGATCATTTTGGTCCTTCGAACCGGATAATCAGTTCTACAGAAAATAATGAATTGGAAAATTTATTCAATTAACTTCCACCAGTGATTTATCACTGCATATGATGTGTTGTGCATAGTGTAGTTAAGGCATAACGTAAGTAACGTCAAATACCAAGGCCGTGTTCGGGGAACACATTTTTGATAGCGCGTGACGTCTTATCCGTGGCTTCAAATGCTCCGATGACTTCATACTTCAAGCCTAACTTAGCATTAGTGTGCTAGTGCTCCCCGAACATAGGACAAACGTCACCAGACTCTTCCTATATTAATAACACCATAGACGTCGACACAGCATTATATTCAGTGAGTTGACCCACTATTAGTATTAACTATTAACATTTCCAGGAAGACACACCTAGTAGTAGTAGATCCCGGGAAGACCTGTCCAGCCTCAACCCGGTGACGTGGGAGGAATATTTCTCGGGGGAAATCCTGGACAGAGAAATTGGACGGCCGAGGGAAGTGTCCACTAAAGTGCAGAAGTTTAAAGCTACTCTATGGCTCTGTGAAGACTATCCCTTGGAGGTAATTATTTATATTTAATGGGTACTAAAATTATAGTCTAATCTCCTATCTCTAATATACTAATCTATACTTGATTGTCAAAGATTGATTTTAACTGTCTCGGTAGCGCAGTGGTGTGAGGTATGAGGTTCTATTCCGGATCGAATGAAATAGAAATATATAAGTATGTCTATCATTGCTCTAAATGCCAGCACAAGCTTATAATAAACTTAATAACTTAATATGACGTTGTTTGAGAATGTTCAAATATATTTATTGACATCTGTGTTTTGCATTGAATAGGGTCAGAAACAGCTGAATCAATTTTAAAAATTCTTTCACTGATGTGTAACCACATTATCCCCGAGTAACATAGGCTATTTTTAGAGTTTTTTAAACGAAAATCCCGTCTGTCCGTGAACAACTTTTCGAGAACGGTAAGAGCTAGAGACTCAGTGTAAACGCCAATCGACTTAGCATAGTCGAAAATCCCCTAAAATGAATTTGACCTTTGACCTCTGATCTCAAGGTCAAGGTCAAAACGAGGTCATATCGAGAACGGTAATAGTTAGAGACTCAAGACCAGCTGCAATCAACTCAGCATGGTCAAAGACCTCTAAAATGATGTTGAACTTCATGTCATGTGACATTTTTTAGATTTTATGAAAAAACTTTCGAAAACTCTAAAATATAATATGGACAATTTTTGCCATATTTTAACTTGTTTGTAATGTGATCCCATAGGAATAAGAAAACTATATCACATGGGCGCAGCCGCGGTAATTCTGGCGAGAAACGAACCTGTGGCGTCGACTTTATAAAATATCTAGACTGGTATTGTTGTTATTTAGTACAACGATATTTCAAAGCCTTAGGCAGATATTATATTATTTTTTATCCCGTGGGAATTGGAACGAAAAAGAAATTCCCCACGGGATTCAACGTAGTTTATTAAAGTATTATTATGTGTACAGTTGCAGGAACAAATAATGCCGATCCTTGACTTAATGGCCTCCATATCATCACCACATTTCGCTAAGTTAAAGGACTTCATACAGATGCAACTGCCATCAGGGTTTCCGGTCAAAATTGGTAAGTAAAGTAGTGCCCCTTATGTGGGACCAATAAAGCTATTAGGGGCCATTATTTAAACAATGCATTTTATTGATTTTAGGCATCATGTTTCATATTAATTTTGACACCTTCAGATCTACACAATCTACATCTAAATAGAAAGTGAAAGTTTTTATTAAAACTCCCGGTTCGATTCCCTAGCTGTGTAAGAGTTTTTTTTTTAATCTGTGAATGCAGTTTTTATTTTTACCAAATCGATGATCATTGTTCCTCAGAACAGATCTTCGTATATCTTATAGTTACAGACATTCCCACATCGACCCATATGAATGTTACACCCTGTATAAAGTAACGTGTGACTTAATTTATGGATAGCCATTTTCATGGGACCAATCAATCAAAAATTTGTGGCGAAAAGTGGAAGTATATTATGCCCTTTGGGGAAACGGACGTGTTCATACACATGAGGCGAACCTATTGCCGATAATCTGGCACTTTTATGTTTATCAGAGCCTGGTCTGTTGAACGGCAGGTGTACCCCTTGTACCCCTTGTACCCCTTGCAGGTGTACCCCTTGTACCCCTTGCAGGTGAGGGTAACTTCGGCTTCTAAACTCTCGATGAGACTGCTAACCAAGTAACTTTTAATGCATTAATGTTTTTTTTTGGGTACTTAACTAAATGTAAACAAACCGTAAAAGTGTTTTTTTTCTGCCGCCCCCTGGGTCCATTACCGAGCGCCTCTGGTTAGCACTAGGGAGAATTTCCGGTGGCGCCTAAAGGAAATAAAACCATAAAAGGGTTTGTTTGACATGGCCACTTTGCGTTTGACATGGCCACTTTGCGTTTTATATGGCCACTTTGCGTTTGACATGGCCACTTTGCGTTTTACATGGCCACTGCGTTTTACATGACCACTTTGCGTTTTACATGACCACTTTGCGTTTTACATGGCCATTTTGCGTTTTACATGGTCACTTTGTGTTTTACATGGCCACATTGCGTTATACATGGCCACTTTGCGTTTGGGAATAAAATTTTGTAGCTTAAAATAACATTTTTATCATCACATTTTTAGCATCACTTTATCATTTCTCTTAAGGCACTTTTTCTGTCATGAATTTTTTCACCAGCGCGTAGATCTCGCCAGCGAAAGAAAAAAACGCTCTTAGTCATGTTTCCTGATATCATTCGTGACAGTGTTAAGAGCGTGTACGCCTAGAGCGCGATGTTAAGTTTAGGTAATTCAAACCCACACAGAAGAAGCGCGGACACGAGTGTAACTGTGTGTGTAGCGCTGACGTGCTATAATCAAACTAATATATCTTGACTTGATCCGTTCAAGTGAACATTATAGTTCCAGTGTAGTTAGTTTGAAAAAAAAATCATAAATTTATGTTGTTTTTTGGTATTCAATTAAAACTTAGTAGTTTATTTTACGGTTGCCTGCCGTTTTGCCGAAAAGATTTTGACAAAATTTTCATTACCCAAACAAATTATAGCAACCTTTTTTTATACCATTGCAATATTTCGAATGATTTTAGTACGCATATTTTTACTTGGCAAAATATTACCAAGTATAATGTCATTATGGCATTTGGTCTTTAATTAAATGATTTATTACAGTAAACAATCTTCAGACAATAAACGTATGGTGAAATGATTTGTTAAGACAAAAAATATGGGAAGTAAACAAAATGGGTAGGTTAAGTTAGGTTAAAACTGTGACCTCCTACACCAGAAACAACTTGCATCAATAGAAAAAACAGATTGTTTTAGTAGGTTACCCGGAACTGAACTATTTAGAAGTGTGTTGTGTTAATGTGTGTGTGTGTAGTGTTAATTTCTTCTTTAACACATATTTGTCATTGAAGCATTTGACTGAATAGGAAAGGGAGAATCGAAAACTGACTATACTAAATATTTGGCTTATTTGATTTTGCGTATAAACTGTTATTCCAACTGAAATATTTGATTAAATAAAAAATATTAAAAGTTGTACTAGTTGATAAACAAGTTATAGTTTAAACGTTCATTTCCAAAACATTAGGTTTGCGTTAAAAGTTTTTGTGAATATATTTTTTGCTAAGTAATAATTTGGCAAATGAAATTATGCGAAATTTTTTTTTCGGTCAAACAAGGGAGACCCCTATTTTACACTAGCTTCTGCTTGCGACTTCGTACTTGGGATTTAGTGTAGAGAGAAATGAAACAAAAAAATATGTCGTAGTGCTCAGCGGCATCGACCTGGACTTTCGTGGGTCTACCATTTTGCTCCTTCGTCATGACATTTTGCATGGTCATACTCAACTGTTCCCGTTACTCCTTCATCACTTGAGTTTCTTTTACATTGCCTGTAGCGAAACAGACTTAGGATAAAATAATATCAACGTTTTTAAATAAAATTGTATAGTATGTTAATCGTGTAAATCTATGGCATTGAAATACAATTGAAATTGCCATGGTTAACGGGCCTTTCTGAAATAAAGCCTGGCTCAAGTAGACTAATAGTAAAAAGTACCACTAAACACTACAAGCTAAGTCACTTATTAGTATGTATGTTTTCATGCATCTCAGAGACATTTCCTCTTAGCGTTATTAGGATCCAGATAAAACACCATATTAATATAAGGATGCGAAAGTGTATATTTTAATTTGGCGAAGCCGAGGGTTGAAGCTAGTATAGCATATATATCATATATACCTTTTAGGTCTTGCCTCTTCCAAATTTGTATTTTTTTTTCGTTTTCGTTTCTTCGCTAAAAATAACTTTTATTTCCCATTGCGGCTGAAATATAATTTGTTGTGACTAAAAATATTGTCTGCTATAAATTTCTGCTATTATACGCACGGCAAAGGTGAACACAGGTCAATCAGAGCGCCGAGCGACACATCCTCACTCTAGAAGGCCACGCGGCGAACTGATTTGAATAGATTGACGCGCTACGTTTTATAATAGTCTTCAAAAATTTATAGAAAATTAATAGTAATAAATTTATTAAAAATTCTAATTAGGTATTTAAAAAAATATATTTATCTTTTAAGTTTAATTATTATTATATTGAATTTAGTAATAAATATCGGTGAAAATACCTTTTAAATTTCCTAATATTTCACATTGTTTGAATTTTAATTTCTTGTAATAATACCTAAATCATAAAATCTTATAACTAACTATTTTCCTAAGGATCTTATCGATTGGTTAGTATTTTTTGTTAATTAATTTTGTCAGTAGTTTCATATATTTGCAGCTTCGAAATTGATGCTGAAAGGGTAATTGAGAAAACCTCTGTTAGGTTATCTTAATAGAATGCACAAATACTGTATTAATCGAAATATTTTCTTTACTAACTATTGAGACTACAAAATTTCCTAAAGTTATTAGTAATTAACATTTTTGTAAGATAAGTAGTTCACGATATTAACAGGTTTGAAAAGTATTGTTTTTGAGTCAAACTGCGCATAGACGGCGTACACGCTCTTAAAAAGCACGTTAAGTTTAGAAACAGATTATATTGATAAAATTATTGAATTGATATGTTTTTTCCTTCAGAAATCCCTCTATTCCACGTGCTGAACGCTCGCATCACCTTCGGCAACATCTTCGCGACAGAATCCCCTGTTCCCTGTATATCCTGTATCCAGGAGGGGGACAGGCTCTCCTGCGTGGTGGACGACCAGTGCTTCCTGATCGGTCGAGGGTACAGAGACGCTGCGGCCCCTGAGGATCGAGGGGCTGATGATGAGGAGGGTCTGCTGCAGTATGCTATACAGCAGAGTCTTATGGAAGGTGCCACTCCTGATGATCAGGTCAGTCTCTAAATATGCCTATTAGGTTGCCCAATCAAAAAAAAAAACTTACTACCTTTCTCTGTCACTCGCGCCCAATTATACGAGGGTGGATTGAAAAGTAATCGGCCTAACCAAGAAAATAAATACATAATAAATTAAATATATTTTTATTTTTCAACGTAATCACCATCAAGTTCAATGCACTTTTGCCATCTTCCCTTCCAAGCATTTAGCCCGTTGAAAAAAAATGATTCTTCCTTAGAGTCAAAATATGCGTCTACTGCTGCTTTGACCTCGTCATTTGTCAAAAATGTAGATGTAAAAAGTAATGTAACAAAACTGGTAATAAAAACTATAACTAGAAATATAATAATATATTAATAACTAGGTACCCAATCTTTTTTAATATAGGTACCTAGAAATAACTTCCATAGCCTCTTTTATAAATTCCAGGCCTCGAGGGCCGCCAGAGGGCTTCGACAAGTAAAGTCGCGTTGTTCAAAAATCTAATAAAATTATATTGTAGTATGAATAATTATTAAAATAGTATGAATATTTTTCCTAATATAGTGCATTTTACAAACTTCCATACCTTATTTTTTTTTTTTTTTTATGATAAATAGGCTTACGTTTGGCCTCAATTTCGCTTGATGGAAGGCGAAGATGAGGCCTACGATGGTATTTCTAGCATTTTATTAGTGTTGTAATTTATTTTTGTTTTAATTGTTACTAAACAGGCAGTTTAGCAAAAAATAATAAATAGTTCACTATTTAATGAAGTTTTCGAACGTATTGTTCATTCAATACGATGTGTATTTTGTTCTCTAGGGCTCGACCCTATTCACATTATGATGACTTCACTATCGTAATCGTATTGATCTCTCGATAGTCTTACGATAATGCTTCGTGCTGCTACCTGTCGTAATACTCCGTTATCATATCGTGGACTCGATACCTAGACGATACTAATTCGATAATTTTTCGTGCTCGAGCTACAGGTGAATAAAGTGGATGCGGTAACAGTTGAAAGCCAAAGTTGTGAATTTCTGCCATTGATTGGACAGACGTGTGAACACGAGCGTTATCTTGATGAAACAGGACTTTTTTTCTGATCATTCCTGGACGTTTTTCTTTTATTTCCTCTCGTAAACGACGTAGTAAGGTGCAGTAATAATCAGAGTTTATAGTCTGACCCCTTTCAAGATAATCAACCATAATCACACCCTTCGAGTCCCAGAATACTGAAGCCATCACCTTACTTGCCGACAAAATCGACTTAGCCTTTTTGAGGGGTGGTGAACCAGGTCTTTTCTACTGTTTTGATTGTTGTTTTGTTTCCGATATACAGTAATGAACCCATGTTTCGTCCATAGTAACAAAACGATTCAAAAAATCACATTCGTCAGCTTTAAATAACTCCAAACAGTCGCGTGCAATAGTCAATCGCATCCTTTTTTGCTCAACTGAAAGCAATCGCGGAACCCACCTCGCAGACACCTTGTGGAAACCTAACACGTTGACCATTATGTTTTGAGTACGTTCATAAGAGATGCTAGAGAATCTCGACTATTTCTCTAATTTTCAATCTGCGGTCTCCCATAATTAATTCGAGTATTTTTTTAACATTTTCGTCAGTAGTGGACGTCGAAGGCCTTCCAGAGCGGGGTTCGTCTTTCACACTCTCTACCACGCTGAATTCTGCTATCCATTTTTTGACGGATGAATATGAAAGAGCAATCCCCCCAATTGTACTGACCATATCATCATGGATGGCTTTTGATGACAGCCCCTTCTTATGGAGGAGGTACTTAATGACGGCACGCAGCTCGATTTGCTTCATTTGCGGAAATGATGTCAGATTGCTTTGTTAATAAATTTATAAAATTAAAACTAATTATCGCACACGTTTCAAACTTCACACAATAAATAGGTCTGAACTGAATTAAATAATGTGACTAGATTTGATTTTTAGAACTAAATGGATCAGTGTTAGGCCGACTACTTTTCAATCCACCCTCGTATTGTTAAGCAAGACGAGACAATAACTGTGTGCGAGTGACAGAGAGAGATAGTGACGGGTCAATGACCGAAATTCTTTCTGCTTCGCGACCACACTATAGTATTTATGAGAGAAGGAGCTGTCCTCTTTTATTTAAGCAAATTGATTTTTGACCCGACTCCCAAAAAAAGAGGAGGTTCTCAATTCGACAGTATTTTTTTTATGTTAATTACCTCGATATATTTCCACTGGGTGAACATTGGGTTAGTGTTTTTTAAGTTAATTTTTTTTTGTTTTTTTTTTATGATTTTTTTTTAATATTTAGAAATATTCATGTTAATTAGTATTTGGCTTAGCTTATTAGGGTTCCGTAGAAAACAGTCCGTCTGTCCTCGGCTTTCCTCCCAAACGGTGAGTGCTAGAAAAATGAAATTTTGCATGGATATGTAATATTTACTACGCCGACAAAGTGCTACAAAAAAAATATTTTTTTTGGCTATCTCCCCTACACGTAAATAGGGAATGATATTTTTTTCTCGCGTCTACACCATCGTGGGGGTTATCATTAGATAGATCTTTTAAACTCATTGCGAGGTTGCTAAAGTGATTTTTTGATTTAAGTATATCCGTTTGCGAGATATTTAGCTTTGAAGAGCTTATTTTTGCGAAAACAGGGCGCCCCTCTAAAATCTAAACGGCTGGCGTGAAGAACTTGAAAAAATTCAAAAGAATTTCAAAATTAAAGGAATACTATAACGGAGGGTATGACTCTGTTAGTTCAGAAGTTATAGAGGTTTTTTTTATAGGTAACTACGGAACCCTATCTTATGCGTGGCCCGACACGCACTTGACCGGTTTTTCTTGTAAGGTTTCAAACATCTGTATGTAATGTATAGGTGGATGTATGGGAAGCCCTCCGCGGCACGGGCGGGACCCTCCCCCCTAGGGACGTGACGTCACGCAGCCCTCTCCCTCCCAGAGCCTCGCCCACACAGCTCCTGGCGCAGGAGGAGAGACAACTGCAGAGGTAAGGCATTTCCTAAGCTTACTTATTTATAAGACCTATACAGGGTGTAACATTCAAATGGGTCAGTATGAGAAATCTGAAACTATAAGACATACGAAGATTCTGTTCTCAGGATGTCATTGATTTTAGTAAATATAAAAAAATGTATTAAATGACTACGACAGTATCTTTGCTAATCCCAGATAGCGAAGAAACTGGCGAAAATTAGGCGACTAGTATATCTCTGCCTACCTCTTCGGGCAAACAGGGGAGGTTATATGTATATAAGACAACTCTGTTACAATTTCGGAGAGAAAAACCATTCAATGAGTTATTATTTCTTTGCTCGCAATATCTTTGCAGACGGTGGTGGACTCCTCGTTTTATTAAATAGTTGTATGTACATAGCTTGATGGTTTTTTTTGTGTTAAAATTTGTATTTTATAGTGAATTTTTATTCATTCATTACTCCTTTTCCTCCTTTGCTCCTTTGATGCAGGGAGCTACGAAAATCTCGGCGGTTTAATCGAATCGATATTCAATTCGATTCAATGGTTTCTAATGCTTTCTATAATAATACATTCAAACCTTAAAGAAACATATATAATAGATCATCTCTCTGTAAGGCACCAAAGTTGTATATCGAAAGTATCGTCAGGCCTATGTCGCTCGCCTAACAATCGCAAAAAATACGTGACGTCAGCGACAACTTGAAGTTGTAAGTCAGTAAGGGTTGTCTCTTGTTTGTGACACGGCATTGACCGAGTTGATATTGAGGCATTAACGTCATAATTATTGGTCAAATTATGCTGGTACTTTACTGACAACCCTAACGTTCGAATTCATTCAATTCAAAAGAATGTCCTTTAATTAACGTCGGAGTGCAAGTTTTGTATGTAAGTACTATTTCCTATTCTGTGGTATCGCTAGCAATCCAATAGTAAGTCAATGAAATTATAAGTTACTAGCTGATCGCTGCAGCTCCGCCCGCGTGATTTAGTTTACTCGTTCCCGGTTCACGGGAACACATTACTGGGATAAAAAGTAGCCTATGTTACTCCGGGGGAAAACTCACAAAAAAAGTGATGTATAAGTTATGACTTTTCATTTGATACCCAACACGGGTATATTTGAACACATTCAATTTTTCATCACCACTTTCACCCCTCATATCTTTGAAATGGCTTTACCGATTTTTATAAAACATAGCTAAGAGCACTCTCCTCTAACCCATCTTTCAAACAAATGAAACGGAATCAAAATCGGTTCATCCGTTTGCGAGCTACGATGCCACAGACAGACTTACAAACACACACACACACACAACGTCAAACTTATAACACCCCGTTCGGGTTTCCGTCGGAGGTTAAAAATACAAATCTTTCCTCTTTATAATAGTAGTATAGATAAACATGTGACGTTCATAGTACATTAACTGATACTCAAAATCTGATCGCTATAAATGACGGAGCCGCCTTTATATATTCAACGAAAAAATCAAATGACATGAATATTACACCAATTTGCATAATTTCAGACAGACATACATCTTGTCTTTATTCCGAAGGGGTAAGCAGAGTTGCATTACACACCTACTCTTTGCCAGTAATTTTTTGGTTCCATGTAATAGCCAGCCTATTGCCCTTGCCGGGCACTATTGAAAGTTTTCAACAGCCAGGACAAGTGTTACATACCACTCTTAGATCAAAAATACCTAGATTACCGATCAGTGCTTTAAAAACTTCACCTCGGTCATTGCACACCTGCGCGCTTCAACCGCGCGCCGTACTAAGTTCCTATTGCGCTTGCTGACTCTCGAGGGATGCGACAACGGCGCTGTACATTGCACACCTGCGCGCTTCAACCGCGCGCCGTACTAAGTTCCTATTGCGCTTGCTGACTCTCGAGGGATGCGACAACGGCGCTGTACATTGCACACCTGCGCGCTTCAACCGCGCGCCGTACTAAGTTCCTATTGCGCTTGCTGACTCTCGAGGGATGCGACAACGGCGCTGTACATTGCACACCTGCGCGCTTCAACCGCGCGCCGTACTAAGTTCCTATTGCGCTTGCTGACTCTCGAGGGATGCGACAACGGCGCTGTACATTGCACACCTGCGCGCTTCAACCGCGCGCCGTACTAAGTTCCTATTGCGCTTGCTGACTCTCGAGGGATGCGACAACGGCGCTGTACATTGCACACCTGCGCGCTTCAACCGCGCGCCGTACTAAGTTCCTATTGCGCTTGCTGACTCTCGAGGGATGCAACAACGGCGCTGTACATTGCACACCTGCGCGCTTCAACCGCGCGCCGTACTAAGTTCCTATTGCGCTTGCTGACTCTCGAGGGATGCGACAACGGCGCTGTACATTGCACACCTGCGCGCTTCAACCGCGCGCCGTACTAAGTTCCTATTGCGCTTGCTGACTCTCGAGGGATGCGACAACGGCGCTGTACATTGCACACCTGCGCGCTTCAACCGCGCGCCGTACTAAGTTCCTATTGCGCTTGCTGACTCTCGAGGGATGCGACAACGGCGCTGTACATTGCACACCTGCGCGCTTCAACCGCGCGCCGTACTAAGTTCCTATTGCGCTTGCTGACTCTCGAGGGATGCGACAACGGCGCTGTACATTGCACACCTGCGCGCTTCAACCGCGCGCCGTACTAAGTTCCTATTGCGCTTGCTGACTCTCGAGGGATGCGACAACGGCGCTGTACATTGCACACCTGCGCGCTTCAACCGCGCGCCGTACTAAGTTCCTATTGCGCTTGCTGACTCTCGAGGGATGCGACAACGGCGCTGTACATTGCACACCTGCGCGCTTCAACCGCGCGCCGTACTAAGTTCCTATTGCGCTTGCTGACTCTCGAGGGATGCGACAACGGCGCTGTACATTGCACACCTGCGCGCTTCAACCGCGCGCCGTACTAAGTTCCTATTGCGCTTGCTGACTCTCGAGGGATGCGACAACGGCGCTGTACATTGCACACCTGCGCGCTTCAACCGCGCGCCGTACTAAGTTCCTATTGCGCTTGCTGACTCTCGAGGGATGCGACAACGGCGCTGTACATTGCACACCTGCGCGCTTCAACCGTGCGCCGTACTAAGTTCCTATTGCGCTTGCTGACTCTCGAGGGATGCGACAACGGCGCTGTACATTGCACACCTGCGCGCTTCAACCGCGCGCCGTACTAAGTTCCTATTGCGCTTGCTGACTCTCGAGGGATGCGACAACGGCGCTGTACATTGCACACCTGCGCGCTTCAACCGCGCGCCGTACTAAGTTCCTATTGCGCTTGCTGACTCTCGAGGGATGCGACAACGGCGCTGTACATTGCACACCTGTGCGCTTCAACCGCGCGCCGTACTAAGTTCCTATTGCGCTTGCTGACTCTCGAGGGATGCGACAACGGCGCTGTACATTGCACACCTGCGCGCTTCAACCGCGCGCCGTACTAAGTTCCTATTGCGCTTGCTGACTCTCGAGGGATGCGACAACGGCGCTGTACATTGCACACCTGCGCGCTTCAACCGCGCGCCGTACTAAGTTCCTATTGCGCTTGCTGACTCTCGAGGGATGCGACAACGGCGCTGTACATTGCACACCTGCGCGCTTCAACCGCGCGCCGTACTAAGTTTCTATTGCGCTTGCTGACTCTCGAGGGATGCGACAACGGCGCTGTACATTGCACACCTGCGCGCTTCAACCGCGCGCCGTACTAAGTTTCTATTGCGCTTGCTGACTCTCGAGGGATGCGACAACGGCGCTGTACATTGCACACCTGCGCGCTTCAACCGCGCGCCGTACTAAGTTTCTATTGCGCTTGCTGACTCTCGAGGGATGCGACAACGGCGCTGTACAATGCACACCTGCGCGCTTCAACCGCGCGCCGTACTAAGTTTCTATTGCGCTTGCTGACTCTCGAGGGATGCGACAACGGCGCTGTACATTGCACACCTGCGCGCTTCAACCGCGCGCCGTACTAAGTTTCTATTGCGCTTGCTGACTCTCGAGGGATGCGACAACGGCGCTGTACATTGCACACCTGCGCGCTTCAACCGCGCGCCGTACTAAGTTCCTATTGCGCTTGCTGACTCTCGAGGGATGCGACAACGGCGCTGTACATTGCACACCTGCGCGCTTCAACCGCGCGCCGTACTAAGTTCCTATTGCGCTTGCTGACTCTCGAGGGATGCGACAACGGCGCTGTACATTGCACACCTGCGCGCTTCAACCGCGCGCCGTACTAAGTTCCTATTGCGCTTGCTGACTCTCGAGGGATGCGACAACGGCGCTGTACATTGCACACCTGCGCGCTTCAACCGCGCGCCGTACTAAGTTCCTATTGCGCTTGCTGACTCTCGAGGGATGCGACAACGGCGCTGTACATTGCACACCTGCGCGCTTCAACCGCGCGCCGTACTAAGTTCCTATTGCGCTTGCTGACTCTCGAGGGATGCGACAACGGCGCTGTACATTGCACACCTGCGCGCTTCAACCGTGCGCCGTACTAAGTTCCTATTGCGCTTGCTGACTCTCGAGGGATGCGACAACGGCGCTGTACATTGCACACCTGCGCGCTTCAACCGCGCGCCGTACTAAGTTCCTATTGCGCTTGCTGACTCTCGAGGGATGCGACAACGGCGCTGTACATTGCACACCTGCGCGCTTCAACCGCGCGCCGTACTAAGTTCCTATTGCGCTTGCTGACTCTCGAGGGATGCGACAACGGCGCTGTACATTGCACACCTGTGCGCTTCAACCGCGCGCCGTACTAAGTTCCTATTGCGCTTGCTGACTCTCGAGGGATGCGACAACGGCGCTGTACATTGCACACCTGCGCGCTTCAACCGCGCGCCGTACTAAGTTCCTATTGCGCTTGCTGACTCTCGAGGGATGCGACAACGGCGCTGTACATTGCACACCTGCGCGCTTCAACCGCGCGCCGTACTAAGTTCCTATTGCGCTTGCTGACTCTCGAGGGATGCGACAACGGCGCTGTACATTGCACACCTGCGCGCTTCAACCGCGCGCCGTACTAAGTTTCTATTGCGCTTGCTGACTCTCGAGGGATGCGACAACGGCGCTGTACATTGCACACCTGCGCGCTTCAACCGCGCGCCGTACTAAGTTTCTATTGCGCTTGCTGACTCTCGAGGGATGCGACAACGGCGCTGTACATTGCACACCTGCGCGCTTCAACCGCGCGCCGTACTAAGTTTCTATTGCGCTTGCTGACTCTCGAGGGATGCGACAACGGCGCTGTACAATGCACACCTGCGCGCTTCAACCGCGCGCCGTACTAAGTTTCTATTGCGCTTGCTGACTCTCGAGGGATGCGACAACGGCGCTGTACATTGCACACCTGCGCGCTTCAACCGCGCGCCGTACTAAGTTTCTATTGCGCTTGCTGACTCTCGAGGGATGCGACAACGGCGCTGTACATTGCACACCTGTGCGCTTCAACCGCGCGCCGTACTAAGTTTCTATTGCGCTTGCTGACTCTCGAGGGATGCGACAACGGCGCTGTACATTGCACACCTGCGCGCTTCAACCGCGCGCCGTACTAAGTTTCTATTGCGCTTGCTGACTCTCGAGAGATGCGACAACGGCGCTGTACAATGCACACCTGCGCGCTTCAACCGCGCGCCGTACTAAGTTTCTATTGCGCTTGCTGACTCTCGAGGGATGCGACAACGGCGCTGTACATTGCACACCTGCGCGCTTCAACCGCGCGCCGTACTAAGTTTCTATTGCGCTTGCTGACTCTCGAGGGATGCGACAACGGCGCTGTACATTGCACACCTGTGCGCTTCAACCGCGCGCCGTACTAAGTTTCTATTGCGCTTGCTGACTCTCGAGGGATGCGACAACGGCGCTGTACATTGCACACCTGCGCGCTTCAACCGCGCGTCGTACTAAGTTTCTATTGCGCTTGCTGACTCTCGAGGGATGCGACAACGGCGCTGTACAATGCACACCTGCGCGCTTCAACCGCGCGCCGTACTAAGTTTCTATTGCGCTTGCTGACTCTCGAGGGATGCGACAACGGCGCTGTACAATGCACACCTGCGCGCTTCAACCGCGCGCCGTACTAAGTTTCTATTGCGCTTGCTGACTCTCGAGGGATGCGACAACGGCGCTGTACATTGCACACCTGCGCGCTTCAACCGCGCGCCGTACTAAGTTTCTATTGCGCTTGCTGACTCTCGAGGGATGCGACAACGGCGCTGTACATTGCACACCTGCGCGCTTCAACCGCGCGCCGTACTAAGTTTCTATTGCGCTTGCTGACTCTCGAGGGATGCGACAACGGCGCTGTACATTGCACACCTGCGCGCTTCAACCGCGCGCCGTACTAAGTTTCTATTGCGCTTGCTGACTCTCGAGGGATGCGACAACGGCGCTGTACAATGCACACCTGCGCGCTTCAACCGCGCGCCGTACTAAGTTTCTATTGCGCTTGCTGACTCTCGAGGGATGCGACAACGGCGCTGTACAATGCACACCTGCGCGCTTCAACCGCGCGCCGTACTAAGTTTCTATTGCGCTTGCTGACTCTCGAGGGATGCGACAACGGCGCTGTACATTGCACACCTGCGCGCTTCAACCGCGCGCCGTACTAAGTTTCTATTGCGCTTGCTGACTCTCGAGGGATGCGACAACGGCGCTGTACATTGCACACCTGCGCGCTTCAACCGCGCGCCGTACTAAGTTTCTATTGCGCTTGCTGACTCTCGAGGGATGCGACAACGGCGCTGTACATTGCACACCTGCGCGCTACAAACCGCGCGCCGTACTAAGTTTCTATTGCGCTTGCTGACTCTCGAGGGATGCGACAACGGCGCTGTACAATGCACACCTGCGCGCTTCAACCGCGCGCCGTACTAAGTTTCTATTGCGCTTGCTGACTCTCGAGGGATGCGACAACGGCGCTGTACATTGCACACCTGCGCGCTTCAACCGCGCGCCGTACTAAGTTTCTATTGCGCTTGCTGACTCTCGAGGGATGCGACAACGGCGCTGTACAATGCACACCTGCGCGCTTCAACCGCGCGCCGTACTAAGTTTCTATTGCGCTTGCTGACTCTCGAGGGATGCGACAACGGCGCTGTACAATGCACACCTGCGCGCTTCAACCGCGCGCCGTACTAAGTTTCTATTGCGCTTGCTGACTCTCGAGGGATGCGACAACGGCGCTGTACATTGCACACCTGCGCGCTTCAACCGCGCGCCGTACTAAGTTTCTATTGCGCTTGCTGACTCTCGAGGGATGCGACAACGGCGCTGTACATTGCACACCTGCGCGCTTCAACCGCGCGCCGTACTAAGTTTCTATTGCGCTTGCTGACTCTCGAGGGATGCGACAACGGCGCTGTACATTGCACACCTGCGCGCTTCAACCGCGCGCCGTACTAAGTTTCTATTGCGCTTGCTGACTCTCGAGGGATGCGACAACGGCGCTGTACATTGCACACCTGCGCGCTTCAACCGCGCGCCGTACTAAGTTCCTATTGCGCTTGCTGACTCTCGAGGGATGCGACAACGGCGCTGTACATTGCACACCTGCGCGCTTCAACCGCGCGCCGTACTAAGTTTCTATTGCGCTTGCTGACTCTCGAGGGATGCGACAACGGCGCTGTACATTGCACACCTGCGCGCTTCAACCGCGCGCCGTACTAAGTTTCTATTGCGCTTGCTGACTCTCGAGGGATGCGACAACGGCGCTGTACATTGCACACCTGCGCGCTTCAACCGCGCGCCGTACTAAGTTCCTATTGCGCTTGCTGACTCTCGAGGGATGCGACAACGGCGCTGTACATTGCACACCTGCGCGCTTCAACCGCGCGCCGTACTAAGTTTCTATTGCGCTTGCTGACTCTCGAGGGATGCGACAACGGCGCTGTACATTGATGCTTTTGTATTAATTACTACGAATTATTTCTATGTCAACCATCAATGTACAATCTTTTTTATTTTATAGATGGTATTTTGTAATAATTACGTATATAGTATTCGAGTGCCAAGATTCCGCGTTGTATTTGTACTGAATCCAATATCTATAGTATTTTTGATCTAAGATACCACAAAATAAAATCTCTGCATGCGTTAGTTTCGACACACTATTCCCATGTCTTCCTTTTATTGTAATATAACTGGTACTATAAGCCTCGCACGATGTGAGTGGAATCGTGACGTCATCAATCGCTGAAAGTACTGACAACTAAACAGTATTGTAGGTTAATCTACGTCACTATGACGTCACCAACATGGCCGCCAATCCCATTGTCATCTTGCGCGGCTTATAGTGGTTAGTAGCAGCTAGTGAGTGGCTAGATGTCCTTAGGGCGATAGAGGCGTCCCTGGAAGTCCTGCAGCTGCGCCCCGTGGAGGGCGAAGTCCCCGTGGTCCGGGAGGAGGGCGACGAGCTACTGGCCGCCTTAGCGCTATCGGCCGCTGAGCAAGCCGCGACGCTGAAGCAACTGGAGGCTGAGCAGAGAGCGTTGGATGAGGCTCTGAGATTGTCGCTACTGGACAAGTAACTTGAGGTCAGTCTACCCACACCTAATCATAGTATGAAACAAAGTCGCCCGTTCCGTATGTATGCTTAGATCATTAAAACTACGCAACGGATTTTGATGCGGTTTTCACCAATGGATCTAGAGGAAGGTTTTTTTGTGTATATAGACAAATTATTGTCAAGTGCGTGAAGCCGCGGCCGTCCACTAGTATATACTAATATTACAACTCTCCATACAGGCGCGTGGCATCAAATAGAAATCAATGAAATTGTATGGCATTATTGTTCCGAAATCTAGTTTTTGACGTTTTTCAATGTAGTGTGGTTTTTAACACCAACTTTACTTAGCAACCTGTATAATTTTAGCAAAAATACCGACTTCCAAAAAAGTAGGAAGTTCTGAATTCGACTGTTTTTTTTTTGTTTGTTACCTCATATCTATCATATAAGGCGGTTTTTGTGTTAATGTTTCAAATGTTTTTACTAGTCTGAGACGCCCAGGACTTTAATTGGCTGTCCCGTAGCGGCTGCCACATATGATTTTGTTGCCTTTTTTCAACATTTCATCACAAGGCAACGGGTTTAAATTTTTTTTTCCAAATTACAATAAAGCTATTACTTTTTATTAAATTCATTCGGCCATTTTGGATATAACCCATTATAAATGTGCCTGGTGACGGCAATAGGCTTGCCCCCTATTACATGGGACTAAAATACTGGCAAATTGTGGGTGTGTAATGCACCTCTGCCTACCCCTTCGGGGATATAGGTATGATTTTTATTTTTCAAGTAAAAAAAAGGATCTTTAAAATTGATTAACCCAGTCAAAAGTTCTGAGGTAATCAGTAAGCTTGAAAAAAAAAAAACAGTTAAATTAAGAACCTCCTCCTTTTTTGAAATCGGTTACTTTAAAAGTAAGATTGTTTGAATTGATTAAGATCTGTAACGACTGAAACGATTTTAAAAGTCGTTTCACTAATATGTAGCAATATTATCCCTGAATGAAAGAAAAAGAATATTTTTTTATTGTTGTGTCACAACTTAACACTCAACGTTACACAAAGAAAAATATAACTTATCTGTGGTCATAATGGTCACAGACGTAATATTGACGTATGTGACACGGTCGTGTCACAAACTGTCACAACACAAGTGTGGTTTGGTTTGACACTTATGAGTGACGTATGTGTGGCAGGAAATACGTGGCAAGCTATATAGAATGCTATAGGCTGTTATCCCGGTAATATGTTACCGCGGGAATTGGGAACGATTAAACCAAGATCACGCAAGCAGTGTTGCGGTAACCTAGTAATGTATAAAATTTCTCTGATTTCAGATCTCAAGAGAACTTAATAGCAATAATATCGAACCAAAATAAGACTTATGTATAATGTATGTACTTTTTAGTATTATTATTATATTAATATAATAATCAACATGGCGCCCATTCTTCTATCTTGTCCTTATAGTGTAAGAGCCTATGACGGCCAGACGTAATTTAATTATAGCTGAAAACCTCTCAGAGCGTGAAATGAAATATTATAACATAATGAAATATTTATTTTATCTACTCTCATGTCGAAAAATTCGAATTAAATTTCATAAGTTGACATATAAACCTATGATTATGACAGAGGTACTTTAAAAAAATTAAAAAGTTAAACGATACAGATTTTACATGAGATTTTCTGCAAATCTGTATTGTTTAATAATTTTTTAAACACAATTGATAGTTGAAGTTACATTTACTGCCAGATTCGTAAGGTAATATAGAACTTGGGTAATAAAATTCACGACCACGTTTTTCCAATAGCCTGGAATGACAAGCATGTCCCCAACAAAGGTATAAGCCGCGCAAGATGACATTGGCGGCCATGTTGGTGACGTCATAGTGTCCTATAATACTGTTTTGTTATCCGTACTTTTCAGTGATAGATGACGTCACAGTTCCGTTATTGTGGCAAGGTTCTATCCTAATACACCGTGCGTGGCTTATAAGATCTGAGTATGGTGTTGGAATTGTGGGTTTTATATTATTTGTTTGCGAAATGTATATTATTATTTAGAAGCAAGAACCTTTATTATAGACAAGGCGAAAAGGGCGATTTTAAACAATATTTTGTACAAATGTAAAAATACAATATTAGTCAACTTATTAAGACGGAGCGTAGCGGAGTCTTCTCTAAGATGGTCCCAATCGAAAATGTATTTAAAACGATACCGGTCGCAATTTTAAACCTATTTACTTGAAATTTGGCTGCAGATAGAACACATTAACGTGCTTTGCTGTATATTTTTTTGGTGTATGTGGCTCTTATAGTTTTTGAGTTATTAAGAATTAAAGAAACATGCCTTTGACATTACAAAAAAAAATTTAATGTCAAATTTAAATTTTTAAATACAACTTTTAAGAGTTTATTGTTAGCTCGCGTCATTGTTGAAAATTGTTTCTTTTTTATTTTTATTTTTTAGAGGGTAGGTAGGGTTCTCCGTCTTAATTATTTCGATGTAACCGCTTGCGTTCCAGCGAATACTTAGTATATGTTTGTTTGTGTTCTGTGTGGTAAAGTCCATGAGTCAGTTATAATATTTGACTTTTTGATAGAACTGAAAATCGATAAAAACAATAGGTATGACACCATTCCGAGGTGTGCAATTGAAAAAAAAAATCAAGTTGAAACGGTAATTTTACATCTTAAGGATTTATGCTCCTTTTAGTGATTACGAGAGGCGCTCGGCAATCGACGTAAATCGCATCAAAAAAAAAGGACATGCTCGTTCAAGTGTAATTTTTTTAGTGAACTATCACATTTTTGTTTTTAATAATAGGCAAGAAGTCTACGTCTAAAATAAAATAATTTATATGCATTTCTTAAATAAAGAATTCCAAAAGTGATCCGAATATTATATAATCTAAGAAAACATAAAAAAATATTATATTAAAATAAAAGAATATTATATCCGAATATATTCAATTAAATTAACTTTCTTGTTTTTATTTTTAATCATCAATTCTAATTGACCGCGCGAGCGAAGCGTCTCAGTTTTAACTCGAGGACTGCCCGATTTGGCGTTGTTGGTATGTGTGTCAGTTCCGGTCTACAGGCCGCATTTTTCAGCCGATTTTCATGAAATTTGACACAAGTGTTCTTTGTTGCAAGGCGCAACTTTTGTCGAAGGGATTTTTCGATTGGGGAGAAAATGGGGGAGAAATAGGGGGAAAATGTGAAAATAACACGAGGTCTACTGTTCACAGAACCACTAGTAGTTACTAATTTGACAGTAAATAAAAGTGACGCCATAAGCTTCTATTTCTTAGAATTTTCTACGAGGCTTATCGTTTTGACATTTTTTTAAAAGAAGGTTGTTTGACTTGAGTCATCCTATCCACCCTATTTATTAGGTCGAAAGTCAAAAAGTGTATGTGCGTTTTTTCGTAAAATGTATGAGGACTAAATGTACGAAAATTAAATAGTCCCATGTCAACAATCTTTCTCGATTAAGGAGTTTCCAACGTAATTAGAATTGCCTAGAAGGCGTAGTAGGTTGAACGTAATGCTGCTTGCTACCTTCCCGGGTCGAGACAAAATTAACAACAATAAATGGTTGTCTCAAATATTTATATTAGGCTAAAACGAATGTCATCGACATAACAACGTGCTCTTAGAGACACGGACTTGCCTGGCTATTGCACAATCTTTGCAATGGGTTAACTCAGTTACCAATTGGTACACGAGCCCCTCCTATGGATGGAAATTTCCATTTACTCTCTCAAATTATTATTTACGAATACATTAACGTCTAACCGATAACGTGTTTATACATTATCTTACAAACGTTGATTATTCAGCTCCACATCAACTTAGAATATATTAATTTATTGTCATATGCTGAACAGCAAAGCTCAACCAATTTTATGAATATTAATGAACATTCGACCTATTAAACACGAAATGATACATTTGTTATTCAGGACATACTGAACGAAGTCGTTTGTGTTTCGGTGATTTTCTATGTAAACGCAGTAGGTATTTATTGAACAGTTTCATAGTAAAAGCTCTGTTTATATTCAGAGTTCTAGACTAATAATAATTATAAAAGTTATTTGATTCTAAAATGTATGTCGTTGGTTATCTTTGGAACAAGAACCAATTTAAAAAAAATCAGACATAACATGTACCTGTATTATTCAACACTTAAGTGCGACAGTGAAGCACTTACAATAGTGTTAAGATTGTATAACTAACACAACATGACATATTTATATGTATTCTTAGTTTTAAGGTACATATCTGTCATTGTAGGATTGTTGCTAGGTTCTTCTCACTATAAAAACTCACAATGTCACCGTAAAATTGTAAATACAGTCTGATTATAAACAATCTCGCAAGACTGACACAATCAATGCAATCACTGGAGACTGGGAAAGGAAGAGTGGTTGTGAGTTTATATTTTTAAAGGTTAAGCCTGTGATAGAAGAATCTGGCAATAAAAACAATCGCCAGTAATTATAATCATTCCATCAATCATGAGAGTGTGATTACAATTTTACGGATTTTATCGTTTTGCCTAATAATAAAGATTTATTATGTATAGATATGTAATTATCCTACTATTCAACCCGGTAATGTGTTCCTGGAGGAATTGGTAACGATTAAACTATAGGTTAACCACTCAGACGGAACCGCGGAAACCAGCTAGTATAGATATATTGGTTGCAATAATTAAAATAATTATTATACTCGAGCGTAATTCCATTAGGCCTCTACGTAAGGGCAAGCAAGGTATTAAATATGTAACTAATTCCACTGCTGTGATTATTTATATAACTATAAATACGATGAATATTTTGTATCGTGTCCAAAGTTTGGATTAGTAATGACATGTTATTATTGTATTGATCTCATGTAGTTAAAGGCAGCATTATTATAATTATTATAAATGAAGCTGTACATTATTGCATGTCTAGAGGCTAACGTAAAATAAAGAAACCAGTCAAGTGCGAGTAGTACTGGCTCACCGAGGGTTCCGTTGAAACCAAAAGAAATCTGTGCTATAAGATGTTGTTTCATACGACCTTAGTATTTGATATCAATTTCTTGATACTTACTAACTTGATACCTCCACGCGTTCCTGAGAAAAAGAGCCCTGACAAACGGACAGACGGACAACAAAGTGATTCTATAAGGGCTCCGTTTTTTTTCGTTTTGAGGTACGCAACCTTAAATACAGTTTTTTTACAACGCTTTGTAAAAAAACTGTATTTAAGGTTGTATCTTGTAAAAACGCGTTGCAATGTGTTTGTTACAATGCGTTTTTACTAGTTACAACTAAATATGAGTAGGACAAACGCTTGTTTTGGTTTAAACTCGTAATAATGCGGCAATAAATATTTAACTGACGGTTTCATTCTATACTTTTCTAATTATGTGTATAACCCTATTGAAATGTGTATATTGGTGTATTATTATAATTATACTGTATCTATATTAATTTTTCATCGTTGTTTCATTTACTTACCTTATATGTAACGGTTTCAGAAGGTAGTCAATATAACAACAATTGTTGTTATAGCGGCAACAGAAATATATCATCTGTGAGAGTTTCAACTCTTTAACTATCCTCTTATTTTATGCCGGTTGTACACACTCGTCGAGATACCCTGATACAGGCCGAGTGCGAGTGTGTACAGGGCGCACTCGTCTAGTCTCGCTCTTGCAGTGCTGCCATTTTAGCGCTTTCCGCGCTAGATCTAGCGCTTTTTTGGTATAATAGGCGCCCATTTGATCATTTTAGCGCCTATCGGATAATCTGACGGATTTTTGTTTATGTCACTGGTCACTCACATTCGTTCATCTTGAATGTACGTGAGTGACCGGTCACAGATTTTCTTGATCTATGGACTAGTCTACATATTTTTTAAACTTTATGATCAATGGAATTCCCTTCATAGTTCATGACTTTGTTTTCATTCTTTAATTTTTCATTCTTCTTTCATTTACAAAGTTACAAAGAAAGCGTGTAAGTAGTAGTTAGGTATCTACGTCCGTGAAAATTTCGCGAATTTTGTTGTGTCTTGGTGTATAAACTTTATAATACATACCTACAATGGAACTCCCCTTACTACGCAAGCAGTCTGTTCATAAACAAAGATACACACCCGAGTGAGAAAAGTTACCCGAATTCAATCAATGGCTGAAACCGTACCGGTTTCAGCCATTGCTTGAATTCGGGTTGAATCCTGGCAACGACATAAGAGCAATGTGTAAAAAGGATTTTTTGGCAAAAATTTGTGACATCCATAGATATTGTGAGTCGGCAAATCATAAAAACAAGCAAAACCTTTTTTAGATAAAAACAAACATTGATTTCGTCCATGGTACAAAAACCCGTTCAAAAGACCTGCTGGGAAGCTGAAGGAGCTCTCGCAATGTATGTTGCCGAACACACGGCTATACAGTCAGTCGATCACCTGACAGACTTATGTAAACGTATGTTTCAAAAATTCTTTAAGGACAGATATCGACAATAACTCATACAGTTTAATAATTGTCGAGTCTACTGATGTCTCTGTGCATAATTATCAGCTTCCAGCCGATGTCCTACGACCGATTGGGACATCTAAAAAATCAGCTCAGCTATGGATTCTTAATTTGTATTTGTAATCATTGACATGCTTTTAATTATGAAGAATAAATAATTAATATATATTCTTGGACATTCACATTCTAACACGTCATCTATATCTAACCTAAACTATAATAAATAATAAATAAATAAATATGTTAGGACAATCCACACAACGCCATCTAGTCTCAAACTAAACAGAGCTTGTGATATGAGTACTAGATAAACTGATATAAATACTTATATACATTTAAACTACTATTCCAATTTCCATATTGTGTACCTAAGCCAATAAAAGCTTACAACTGATAGACATACATTATATTTATGTCTAAATACATACATCATTATGCTTTTAAAACACCCAAACTCAAGATATGAAACGTTTTTATGTCATAAATTTTCTAATAAGTTTCTATGAGTTTAGCGCGCAATCTAGCGCTTTTTAAAGGTGCATTTTTTTTTTAATCTAGCGCTTTTTATGTTGCTTTAGCGCTGAATCGATTTATTCATGTGACAGCACTGCGCTCTTGTCTCGTCCTCTCGTTCTCGTCTCGGACGCTCTCGGTGGCTTGTCGGTTTTTTGCGCCCGATTCAAAGGCTCTCGTTGGCTCTCGCGAGGTAAATGAGAGCGAACATGTACACACTCGTTCATTTAGTTGCCCGCAGAAAGTTTTAATGAACAGAAGTATTTCACTATCTGGTGTAACGAACGCGAATTACAGTTTTTGGAGTTCTATCCATGGTTTACGAATTTTCTTTGTACGGTAAATTAAAAGATTATAATAATAGATCACGGCATAAAGACAAACAGCAACAGCAATTTCTACGTCCATTGTCGCGGGAGTCCTACGCGACTCTGGTGCTTACGAGTGTGTACAGGCATGCTCTCGACAAGAGCCTTCTCGGCCGAGGCTCTCGACGAGTGTGTACAACCGCCATTACAATATGAATCACAAAAACTATAGGCGCTGTCTTCACGAGCGAGAGAATCGCGACGAGTCTGTATTTCTATCGCCGCGATAACATCGTGTGGAGACGCGTTCATAGAGAGTGTATAGAAACACGTGACACGACGACAATATCGCCGCGATTCTCTCGCTCGTGGAGACAGCGCCTTAGTCTTGGGCTGGACCAGCGACTGTTCCCTTTCCTTTGGTTTAACTATCACTGTTCATGAGATACAGCCTGGTGACGGACGAACCGGGGAGTCTTAGTAATGTTACGAGCCGGGGTTCTACGGAATGGAAAATGCCGATCGAACTACCTCAAAACACTTTATTTATTACACCACTAATTTACACTTCACTATAAGCTACACTTAAAGTCACTGAATACTTTTAATCGCACTTGAACTCGCAGGTATAACTCGTATTATCGCTCTGGAAATACTGATGATCCGCCACCGAAGTGCTCCGTTTTTATAGTGCGGTCATTACTCTAGATTACTCTGGAATTTTCACGGAAGAAATATCGCGAACATTCCACACCTTCGAGATGCTTCTAGATAACACGTTACATAGAAGTACCTTGACAGAACATTCCCGAAAGACGTTACGTAGTAGTACTGCGATTTGCTACTAGATGGCGCCGAGTTTGGTAGTCTTATCGCTACGAGATGGCGTTACACTGCCCCCTCCTAAGACATGCTCGTCCCGAGCATTGTCAGGCCCATAATATCGCGCCAATCGATCCACATGAACTATCTTTGGCGCACTTCTTGGACTCTTCCGTATTCGGTAAGTGACATCGTTAATCTTGGTCACAACTCGGTATGGTCCATCCCATTTAGCTTGCAGCTTAGGAGACTTCCCTTTACTGCGGACTGGGTTTTGTAACCACACTAACGAACCTTCATCGAAGCTCTTATTGTTTGTCTTTCGGTCGTAACGGGTCTTCATCTTTTCAGACATTTGTTGACCTGATTGTCTGACATGCTCATAAATGTCATTCATCCTGCTGCGCAAGTCATTCGCATAATCAGTGATATTGCGTGGAGCGTCTGGTGGTATACCGGTTAGTAAGTCGGCAGGCAACCGTAATTCTCTTCCAAAGTTCGCATAAGCTGGTGTCACTGACGTGCTTTCGTGAACCGCACTTCGGTAAGACAAAAGAAACGGTTGGATGTGCTTGTCCCAATCTTTTTGCCTGCTTTCCACAACTTTTGCCAGATATCTCTCCAATGTCTGATTAAATCGCTCCACCATTCCATCTGACTGCGGGTGGTAAGAGGTCGTTCTGGTTTTGTGAGTACCCATGACCCGACACATTTCCTGGAACACCTGAGATTCAAAATTTCTTCCTTGATCGCTATGGATTTCTAGAGGCACCCCGAAACGATAGAAGACTTCGTGAACTAATTTATCTGCCACCGTAGTAGCTTCTTGATTAGGTATAGCGAAGACTTCTGGCCACTTCGTGAAATAATCCATCACAACCATGAAGTACTTGTTTCCGCTTTCACTTTCAGGAAACGGTCCCGCAACATCTAGGGCTATCCTTTCCCATGGTGCCCCAACGTTATACAGTTTCAGTGCACCTCTGCTCCGTGTATGAGGTCCTTTCACAGCAGCACAACTCGTACATTTGCGACACCAGTCCTCAACGTCGTCGCGACAGTGGATCCAGTAAAACCGCTCACGTATCTTCAACAGAGTCCTTTTTACTCCCATATGGCCCCCTGAACATCCATTATGGTAGAGCTGTAGCACATCTGGGACCTTAACTTTAGGGACGACCATTTGCAAATGACAGCTGTCTCCTCGAGCATTTTCCCATTTGCGGCACAATACTCCATCCTGAATAACTAAACTGTCCCATTGCGCCCAATAACTTTTTGTGATTGAACTCATTGAAGCGACGTCACTCCACATGGGTTTAGGAGCACTTGCTTTAATCCACTCAAATATTGGCTTGATGTCTGCGTCGTCCTGTTGAGCATGTAGTAGGCTTTCTTTCCATTCGTCGCTCAGATCCGTTTTAAGCATCTTCACAGGTATGGCTTCCTTTATCTCCTGTTTGGCACAGTGCTTACAGTCTTCAGGGCAAGGTCTTCTTGACAATGCGTCTGCGTTGCCATGGGATCTGCCACTGCGATGTTCGATTACAAAGTCATATTCCTGTAATAGCTCAATCCATCTGGCGACTTGTCCTTCTGGATTCTTAAATTGTAATAGCCACTTCAATGCAGCATGGTCGGTACGTATAAGGAATTTTCGCCCTAGTAAATATTTGCTGAAATGCTGCAATGTCTTCACCACGGCGAGTAATTCTCTCCTCGTGACGCAATAATTCCTTTCAGGTTTCGATAAGGATTTGCTGAAGTAGGCTATAACGACCTCTCGATCTCCTTTCCTTTGAGATAACACACCTCCGAGTCCGATATCACTTGCGTCTGTGTCAACTATAAATTCATTTTCCGCATCAGGATAACCCAAAATAGGTGTATTGCACAGACGATTCTTTAGCTCCTGGAATGCGATGCCGCAGCTTCCGTCCCAGCAGAATTGTCGCTTCTCCTCCGTGAGCTTGTGTAAGGGCTTGGCAATATCCGCAAAGTTCTGGACGAATCGCCGGTAGTATGAGCACAAACCCAAAAATGCTCTGACCTGCGTCTTATCCTTTGGAACCGGCCAATCCTTGACGGCGATGATTTTCTCTGGATCCGTGCGGATACCATCTTCAGACACTACGTAGCCTAGGAAGCTTACTTGCCGTTTGAGGAATGAGCACTTCTTCGGGCTGAGCTTCAGGTTCGCGCTTCGGATCTTTACAAGCACGCGTTCCAGGTTTTGAAGATGCTCTTCTAACGTACGGCCCACGATGATAATGTCATCTAGATAGACAAAACAGGCGTCCCCAGTCAATCCGGCGAGTACAATTTCCATTAATCTTTCAAAAGTAGCCGGGGCGTTGCATAAACCAAATGGCATAACTTTAAACTGCCACAAACCCTTTCCTGTGGAAAATGCAGTCTTCTCTTTATCCTTCGGATCGATTTCAACTTGCCAGTAGCCACTTTTCAGGTCTAGCGTGCTAAACCACTTCACCCCTGTCAGCATGTCCAACGTGTCATCGATCCTTGGTAAAGGGTAGCTGTCCTTTTTCGTAACGTCGTTCAGACGACGATAGTCGACACAAAACCGCATACTGCCATCTTTCTTCCTCACCAGCACTACAGGTGAGCACCATGGACTTGACGATGGTTCTATCACACCATCTTTTACCATTCCTTCAATCATGGTCTCAACTTCCTTTTCTCGTGCTACTGGCAGTCTCCTTGGTCGCTGACGGATGGGTGCCTCATTTCCTGTATTGATTCTATGCTGAACCAATCCAGTCTTCCCAATGTCAGCATCACTCGAAGAGAAAATATCGGCGTACTTGAGTAACATCTTCTTAGCCTTGTCCATTTCATTCTTCGTTAAGATGTTACGACAGTCTTCTAAAAGTGTCAACACGTTGTTTCTAGCGTCCTTGTTGACGATGTTCCCAGTACTCAACTCTTGGCATCGGCGCATCCAATCTACTTCTTCGCAAGTGCCAATCAATGTGCTCTTTTCTATCACGAGTTCCTTATCACTAAGGTTCAGCACACGTACTACTGAGGCTTCATTGGCTCTTACCAGAGTTCGGGCCATTTTCCATGGAAGTTCATTGTATATCCCTTCTATGAGTACACATCGATGTGTTCGCCCAGAATTCTGAGGGAGACTAACTGGTACAGTCGTTTCTGATCTGGCAGGAAGCACGACCTTCTTCAAGCTGTACACTTTTCCTGATAACGCTCCTTCCATGAAGAGTTCCTCTTGACCACATTTCATCGCTCCTTGCTTGACGTCGATCTCACAAGAGTTCTTCCTCATAAAGTCTAAGCCCAGTATGCAGTCGTCCATTATGTCAGCCACGATGACATTATGCAGGTAAATTCCATTACCCAACTTTAACTGCATCTCTTTCTCTCCTCGGACGGGTATGCGCTGACCCGTGGCCGTTACCAAGTTGATGCGGTCACGGTTTGCAGAGTCCCCAAGGAACCGATTTGCAAGTCGGGAACTGACAACCGTGCGAGATGCTCCAGTATCTATTGTCAGCTTGCATGGTGTTCCATTTACCTCGCCCTTGATGATCAGGCTGTTCCCATCCTGGGTTTGTGAGATCGAAACCCTTGGGGCTCTTCTAAAATCAGCCAGCACCCGCCCCGCAGTCCTGGCATTTATTCGTTTCCCTGCTGTTGCTGGGCGGTGACGTTAGCCACCTTATCCTCTTGGGAACGACTTTCTTCTCTTTCAGCAGTCCGCTTTCGGCAACTGGATCGAAGGTGGCCCCTGTCACCACATGTGTAGCACCTAGGGCTATACCTCGTGAAACGGTCGCGAGCCGGTGATGCTACAACTTCCCTGACGCGGTGAGATCGATGATCTTTCCGTACGGCTTCGACCTCCAAAGCATGAGCCAAGGCGTCTTTGAGAGTCTCATGGTGCCCGAGTCTGACAACGGCCCTTACTTCCAGGTCGTGGATGCCGTCGATGAATACTTGCACCAGATTCCCATCGATGAGCGCAGGTACCGACTGGTATGCCTTCCGTACCAGCTTCTCAACTTCCAGGGCCCACTGTTGCAAGTTTTCACCAGAGCGCTGGACACGATCCTTCAGCTGCGCACGATACACGTGTTCCAGGTGAGCGTCACCGTATCTGGTTTCCAAGGCTTCTAGTAGCTGCTCGTAGGAAACATCGTCTCCGAGAGCTTCTAGGATGGTTAACGCCTTGTCTCGCAAACCCAATGTAAGCGCAGTCATGGCCTGGGCTTTGCTCCACCCGTTTGCCTTCTTAACGGCTTCAAACTGCTTTTTATAGGCTGACCATGAAGATGTCCCATCGAATGGCGGTACTTTAAATCCACGCGCTGAAGGTACGGCAGGTAAGGAAGTCGCAATCCCATCTCCAGCTTTCAGATTTCCCAGCTCTTTCCTCACATCTGTAATCTGGTTTTTTACATCTTCAATCCGAGTTTCGGCTTCCGTGATGCGGTTCTCAACATGATGAACTTGATCCTTCATCACATTCATCTCCTTGCCAAAAGTCGCTCGAAGATCTTTCATGAGGAGCGTCTGTTCCTCCTGGCGGCGTGCCTGCTCATCCTTGTCACGCAGCAGCTGTTCTTCCAACCGGCGGGCCTGCTCCTCCTGGCGGCGTGCCTGCTCCTCCTTGTCACGCAGTAGCTGTTCTTCCAACCGGCGTGCCTGCTCCTCCTGGCGGCGTGCCTGCTCCTCCTTGTCCCGCAGCAGCTGTTCTTCCAACCGGCGGGCTTGCTCCTCCTGGTGGCGGGCCTGCTCCTCCTGGCGACGGGCTTGCTCCTCCTGGTGGCGGGCCTGCTCCTCCTGGCGACGGGCTTGCTCCTGTAGCATCGCCATCAGCGCAGCAAAGTCTGGAGGTGCTGGCGCTGGAGATACCGTGGGCGGGCCTGCTTCCACCGTTGGCTGCTCCTGACCACCCAACCTCTCCGGCGTATTACCTCCGAAGCGCCTGCTGTCCAACTCCTGCTGGCGCTGACCCCTGGTACGGACGCCCTCTGTGTCTTCTTTCGGTAACACCGGCATTGTCCAAATCCCCAATTCTGACACCAATTGTTACGAGCCGGGGTTCTACGGAATGGAAAATGCCGATCGAACTACCTCAAAACACTTTATTTATTACACCACTAATTTACACTTCACTATAAGCTACACTTAAAGTCACTGAATACTTTTAATCGCACTTGAACTCGCAGGTATAACTCGTATTATCGCTCTGGAAATACTGATGATCCGCCACCGAAGTGCTCCGCTTTTATAGTGCGGTCATTACTCTAGATTACTCTGGAATTTTCACGGAAGAAATATCGCGAACATTCCACACCTTCGAGATGCTTCTAGATAACACGTTACATAGAAGTACCTTGACAGAACATTCCCGAAAGACGTTACGTAGTAGTACTGCGATTTGCTACTAGATGGCGACGAGTTTGGTAGTCTTATTACTCGCTACGAGATGGCGTTACAGTAATAAGTTCTCGTTTTAGGGGTACGAACTCTGAAATTAGTATGATCCTGTGGCGTGTACTAAACGAAGCACCTCTGACCTCACACGACACAATCCCTATGGTGTTCCGTGAGATTCAACAGGCTTGTTAGGTAGTAATGGTACCTATATTACCCATCGGGAAGGTAGACATGATCTAGAGTGGCGTATTACAAAATGCCTAAGCTGTGATGTGTTCAATGTGCATTTGACTATTTAAATGTACCCATAGGCAACGGCATAATAATGACCGTGTAATTTCAAACTTAACAAAATAAGTAGGTACCTAATTTCTGATTTGTATTTTTTGTACATTGGTCCGCGACATAAATTATTGCATGCCTAATATGGTGAAATATGGCGAATCTATACCTATATACATCCTATGTAACCCATATTTGCAGTGATGAATAAATAAATTAATAAAAATTATTTTGAGATAAATTCGAACTGAATCTTTAATTAAAAAGTTAATGGAATACATGGCGTATTCTTTTGAATTTGTTAAGAATGACACCTGTCTACCGGACGCAACTGGAAATTCTTTTTAATGCTAGGCTAACCAGAGGGTCGCTCGGCAATAGACGTTGGAGCGTCCACGGAATTTAAAAAAAGTATGACACGTTACAGAGCATTCATATGAGAGGTAGGTACACTATTTAGAAGTCTAATTTATTAAAAAAGCGGTTTAAATTTATCTCAAGAGATGAGGCTGGTTAAATATTTATTATGTTCTTACTAATTGCTGGCTATATCACTACATACTATAAAACAAAGTCACTTCCGTCTGTATGTATAGGCTTAGATCTTTAAAACTACGCCATCGATTTTGATTCGGTTTTCACCAATGGATATGGTGATTCTTGAGGAAAGTTTGTGTTTACCTATGTATAATTTGTCAAGCGGGTGAAGCCGCGGGTGTCCGCTAGTAAAGAATAATTAAGGAATATGAATAAAATTGAATAGGAAAATAAAAGAACATAGTCACGACGTTGTCTATTATGTATTTCAAATTTAATTTTCGTTACTTATATACAAATTACAACATTCACTATCAGTAATAGGTACATATTAGTTTGTCCTATATTTACATACGTTATACACTTTAGAAGCGTAATTTCATTTAAATTACATGAAAATTTATGGAATATCGTTAATAGTCGATATTAGTCATCATTGCGATGACGACACAGGGATCGAACGAATAGGCTGTAACACTTTCAAGATTACCATTTTCAGTGTCGCCGGAATAGAAAAATGGAATTGTACACTAGAAAAGTAGCCTTTAATAAATAATTTTCTGATATTTACGCCTTAACGTTCGATTTCTGTCGCGTATAAACATGCTGCGCAAGATTGTACACCACTAAATACTACAAATTGATAAAGATTTCCAAGGAAAGTAACGAGAACAGTTAAAATCATCGAAAACTTAAAAAATAACGAAATAAATAGATTTTTTTTATAAAAGTATATTATTTTTATTTCTATTCCCGATCCGGTGTTTTTATACCTATATTGAAACTATATTATTATTCTTGCGAAAGTTGTAAGTACTGGTTTATGGAAAAGCATTTATAGTCTCTTTGAAAAAAGAAATAGTTTGAATTTCTTATTTAAGCGCCATCTATCAAGAAGCTACTTGACTACTCGTCGATAGATGGCGCTAGTAGACATGTCGGCGTCGTGAAAGTTGATGGTATATTTTCCCTGTAAAGCATTTTCCAAGTTCAACAGTTATTAGTTCGTTTAGAAAATTTAATGATAACATGGACATGGAAACAATATTCTTTTGGGCAAGACTCAAGGTTCAGTATAAAATAGTTTCATTCAAATTAGGCGATTTTACAATAAAATTAAAAAGAACGTCTGTTATAACAAATTACGATTCAATATCTTACAAAAACACCGTTCGATTTTAAGATACGATGCTAACACAGACTTATACACTGGCTAAAATGAGAATAATTTACGAAATACCTATAACTTTAAGTAATTCGGAGTTATTTGTAAGTAGACGTTAAGGGGTAGGTACCTACATAGAACATGCACATTGACACAAACAAATATTGTATAGAGCTTACATTTTAGTAAGTTCATCGACTAACTTACTAACTTGTGTATTTAATATGCATTGTAACTTACTTTAAGCAGCTATAAAAATTACATTATTTCCATTAAATCCATTTAAAAGATTACAGAAATATTCAAGATTATCGAACAGTGTCTATTGAAATTTTAATAAAAATTCTAGTTTAGAGTTCTATATTCACAAATTGTCGCCATTTAAATCATTATGTTAACCAGCCAGCTGTCATACGATTCGGTTCTTTTCGAATAAAAAACGAATGAATAAATTGATATTTTTTTCTAGTCTCATTTTAACCAGATTCAGACGTCACGGAGAATACTACAAAGTTCAATTTTATCTCAATTGAGAGCTCTTAGTAATCAACTAGACGTAGTCTACAAATAACAAGGGCCAGTGCAGGTCGAATCTCTGAAAAATACCATTTAAATTACCTAGAACTATGACGACGATTAGGTATAGGTACATTTTATCTTAAACTAAAATTGAGATACAACATTATCCTTATAATTAACAGAGAACAAATACATATTACACAAAATACAAATCGTCAAATACCATTCAAGTTCACATAACATTGAACAATTATTTTAAATATTAAATCCAAACTACACAGGCCCAGGAGATAAAACAAAAGCCTCGTACCTCGGCTTAACTTGTCTACCTACGATATACATAATAGTTGACAGTCCAACGTGGACCGATACATTTGGAACTATCGCCGCTCTTCGACGCCGATGAATTTCACATAATACATACCTACCTATAGAGATATATCACAACTAAAACATGCACTTCTCTGTAGACTCGCCATCTTAAATATTAGGGATATGGTTATTTGAGCATCTATAATTTACTGCACTTTAGGTATACCTTCCTAAATTGGTAGTAACTTAGGTAGCTAGGTACTGTATAATTTTTATACAGTACCTAGCTACCTAAGTTGTAAATGTAAGTGTAAATGTAAACGGAATGTCTGTAACTGTAATACGTTTAAACTTGCCAAGTTAACAGCTTTTTACTAAATGTAAATATGAATATGAAAACCTCAGACTAAAAGAATAACATAGACGGAACGAATAGAACTAGCGAGTGAAGCCGCCAAAAGGGATACTATATAGCAATGGGATACCATTTCGCTCACCACTCCTTTGTGAGCAGCGAGTGTGTACGCGCGTCCGATCACGGTTGAACAAAATATTATAAATATGCCGTATTGTGTGGTGAAAAGGTGTAAAAACACTTCAATTATTCATAGGAAGAATGCTGGATTATCGTTTCATAAGTAATTAATTATTTCTTATTAGATTTCATAACATTTTTCTAAATATTTTAGTTGCACAAACTAGGAACACAAAACCTCCGCCATATTATACAGAGTTGCCATAATTTTTTCATCATTTCCACAAAATATTTAGCAGTATTTATGGGAATTTATAAAGTACTGAGTAAAAAAAAATCAGTGTCATCAATGTTGACAACCTCGATGTTTCTAATCATCATCATCATCATTCGTGCGTTAGTCCCGAACTCCCGATCACATCTGTGTCCGGGATCTACTTCACGTATTAAGTAGATCCCGGACACAGATGTGCTTGGGTATTTCGGCAATCTTGGAATTGACATCTGTCTGACTCTGACCTCCCAGCCTGTGTTCTGATCCAATATATTTATGTTACTGTGTCAGTAGTTTAATTTCAGTCTAACACTACTAAGGCCTCAGTCTTAACCTAACGACTATTGATATCTACTTCATGTATAGTCAACGACAAAAGTAGCTTAACCAATAATTCTTATCTGTTGATCACTATAGCTGTTAAACCGTTCACAAAATCATAAACAAAACACGAAATATATTAACTTTGTCCTTGGGGATTCTAAAATTACTTGTACACTATGCTGTGGCACATGCATAAATAATTAATATTTAAAATAATAAATATTTTTGTGCTAATCAACTTTTGTTGTTAACTGTACTTTGTACTTACACTGGAATGAAGCTTTGTTAATTCATCTTAAAAAGGATTATTTTAATTATGAGAAAATTTTTGAAAGCTAGTAATTAAAGTGTGTTTACTCAGTGTTTATAACGTTTTTATTTATTTTAACACTTCCCCATTTTAGGCACTTATCATAATAATCATTTGTGTAAATGACAAAATAATTGCAGATAACATTTACTATAACAAATATTAATTTTCCATATGTCCACTATATAGAGATTTTTAGGAGATTTTTTCATTTGCTGGCAACATTACGCACACGCCGTTAGTGGTATCGGTACACGGAAATCGGAGTCACACGCACACATTGAAAGTGTCATTTGGCTTCACGTGTTCATTCTACATGTTCCGTCTATATTCTTCTTCTAGTCTGAGATGAAAACTATGTTACTTGGTAACATAGTTTTTTTAGGTAACTTATGTTAAAATTGTTCTCTGACTGTTTTGTTTCTGCTAATTTCTGAAGCTGCTGGACTGATTTTAACAGGATTTTCACTGGCAGATAGGTAGCTGAAGTTAAGAGATAACGTAGGCTATTTAATATGCGGGGAATATGTTACCAAGACCATTCCACGCGGCCAAAGCCATGGGCATCACTTAATTTATAATAATACAAAACACCAATTTTCTTTGTCAAAATTAAATGCTACTAGATATGAGAGAGTATTCCGAGATGCGTACTTAATCGATTGTGATCAACTGTCAGTGCAATGTGCGTTGGCTGTGAATATTGAACGGACGGACGTAGGGTGTAACGAGATTAAAATGGTTGTCATGGATGCTGTCTGGATTGACATAAATGCAATTTAAGGTACATATATCTAGTGTGCATGTTGCGTGCGAGGTTCCGGACGCCCGGGCAGAGCTGGCTCTAGCCTTTGAATTGATTTGGTTCAGGGACACCTAGCTACCTTATATTGTATAATATACGTACATGTATGTGTATGGGCAACGTTGCGATTGGATTAATCCGTCTGTGGTTTAAATGCAGACGTCAATTAGTGAGATGAATTCTGTGTGGATGTCGACTAAGTAATTAGTATTTGCTGCTCTTGCTACATATATCTCTATGTGTCACAAAGTAATGACTGGAAATTAAGTTTTGACTTGCGACGTTTTCTTTACATGAACCTGCTCCCTAGGTAGGGAGCAGAATCATGTAAAGAAAACGTAGTAATTATTGAGTTGAAAAGTAGGTACTTATTGAGAAAATTCCACCTGCATGAAACCCGTTTCGTACCTCTTATGAATATAGTAGTGGGATATCTTGTTAGTTGAACAATAAATCGGTAAAAAAGGAGTTGTCACAGAGATAACCCCACGGCTAATTTGCCTTCGCTTCAAAAAAATAGCGGTATCCGAAATTAAGAACTATAAACTATAGATGCTCTTTTAGATTAAGTTTAGCAATTCCTTTCATATAAACACGCTTAATATGAACTTATTTGTTTTGATAGACCCTAAACTTAAAAAAATTTAAATTTTAACGTAAAAAATTTTCGCGACAGAATTACATTGACAGATAAAAAAATATTGTAAGGATGAATGTTCAACTAAGTTAAACTGAATGCATAAATTACACAATCTATTAATATTTTGCATTTAGTTGGTCGTTTTGGTTTTAGATATTCTAAACGTTGCCAGCAACAAAAAAATACCTTTCTTTTTTTTACAACAAAAGTGACTATTATGTTACTAACTGCAAAAATAGTAATTTTACCTAAAGAAATATAAACTAGAAGTAGGTAGGTACTATAGACTGAATAGTGTTCTAAGAGCTCTCTCTTGAATCACTTTCCCGCGGAATCCCGCGTCTGTCTCGGACATTAATGATTTCAACGTCACTACCAAGCTTCTCTGATAATTACGTTCCGGCTTTTCATAAAATATTATGTAGGTTGGTACTTACTGTAAATATTATTAAATTCAATTAAACTCAATAAGGTTTGTTGGTAGCTCAATAAGTTTCTATCATAAAATACCTAGATTTTAATCCTGATTTTAAATAGAATGTTCACATATATTACAACTTTATGGCAAACTGCTCGTTAGATGATTGATGCAATAAGTTCATTTGGTTGTTATAGCTTGAATATTATTGATTGATGAAGATAAATACAAATAAGTTCAATGTTATGTTATCGCGTGTTTTTACAACTATTCCACATTCTAAGTGATAATTTTATTATTTAGGAAATGTACATTTTGTTATAGAAGTGTGGAGACAGTCGGCTTATCGTGGTCAAGTCCATCAGTCCATGGTGCGGGACGACAATCGCAACGAGCGATACGGGGGGAAGGGGGTCACACAACATAGGACGGATCAATTCGTTCTGTCAACATTCGGTCTTTAGGGGTCTCCTGCAGTGTATGGTAGATTTCATAATCTCCGGTCTCAAGAAAATATAATAAATGTCTAATGGTGACAAAAAAGACACACTTAGGCAATAGATCTGTCTTTAAAAAAGTCTATGTTTTATAGTATGTGGGTAGGTACATGTTTGAATAAAACTTAAAACATGAAATGCTACAGCATGCTTTTCATCAAAAATATTACCCATAATTTTATCTACTTAATGATCGTAATATTTACAAATTAAATGTTGCATGTAATAATTTGAATATTCTATACTCTGTAGCGTATTAATTTAAAAAAACATGACGTGGCCATTGCCTGTGTTCAAATAATAAAAAAGTTAAATTGTATTTGTTACGGCGCATGTCATGGTTTTAGTTTCGGTAAAAAAATATGATCGATGTTATTGTAAAAAGAATACGAATAGTCAATATTCCAAATGTTAAATAGTTGTAATATCTTACTCGCGGAACTATGTCGCGAGTATGAGTAAATTGATTCTTTCCTCTAAGTCTGAACCATGACAATACGCTTGAATAATTATAATTACAAGTCTTGAAAAAACTATTTTTAATTTTGTTTAAATGACGATGTAACATATATATGAGTGTTATTTTCCATATCCCTAACAAAACAAAACGTAATAAAGATCACAGTTCTCGTATTTTGAAATATTTAACAATCTTAAAAACAATCAAATTCTCAAAATTCACAAGTAAAACAACATTGCACATTTTCACGTAAAGGATAATTAACTCTGAAAACATTAAAAATAAAACGACATAATATGTACCAAGACTGGACCAACTTCAATTACAACTGTTTGAGTATTTCATTAATATTAAAACAGTTTTTTTTTAAATAAATTACAAAAGTATGTGTCCAATTAGAATACAACAATTTGGTACTTACATTATTCGGTATACAGGAAAGTTCGTTATAAATAACTTGAGTCCATAAATAATTTAACAGCACGTGCTATGTGTATCCATAGACTTATGTGTAACTAAAGCCTTTGAACTAAGTCTTTTAACTAAAGTGTAAGTGCCCCGGGGCCCCCGGTGTCTACTGTCTCTTGTTCATCGCGGGTGTGAGGGAGGAAGGGGCCCCCGCGGGGGCCGTGGTCAGTCCCCCGTCGCTGTTACCGTCGTCCAACTCCACGGGCTGTTGTAGTTTTTTTGACTGAAAAGATAGAAAAAATAAAATTAGTCGAAGCAGTTGTAACCTCATAAGAAAATGTCGGGAGGATTTTAACGAAAGAGTATTTGAACGAGCGAGCGAAGCGTCTAGGTACAATTCGAGATTGTACAATTTTGCTTTCGTTCGTCTGACTATCTGTACCTCTGTGTGTTCTGGGCTAGCAGCCACAGTTTTTTTTATCTCTACGAAACATATCACAGGTGTTCCTTGATTTAGTACATTTTTGTCATCGTGAGCGTTTTGAAAGGGGGGGAAATAGAGGAAAACTGTCAAATAATGTTTTTAATGTTTTTTCCAGGCTACCAGCCCCATTTTTTTATCCGATTTCACGAAACTTGACACAAGTAGGTAGGTACCTAATTCTTTACTTGAAACATTTTTTCACAGTGAGCTTTTTTATTGGATGGTAGGGATAGGGGACGAATTCCAAAAAAAATTTTTTCAATGTTTCCGAGGTCTACTGTTCAACCATAGGGGTCAATAGTTTATTTTACTTATAGACATTTCGGGACTAGTCCGACGCACACTCGAATGTGGGTGAGTATAATGCCACTGACATCCCCCTAAGAGTACAAAGTGATCAAAATCACTATACTTTTAGGTAGGTAAGTATAGGTAAACAGACGTAAGCGGAGCTTTGCATTTGTGTGAGTGCAGTACAGCAGTGTACGTGAACGTATATGTGATCTCTTTAACACACACATGTGTTGTACACACAGTTACACACAGAGTTTTTACTCTAGGTACTTTTCGTGGTCACTCACACAAATGCAAAGCTCCGCTTATCCCTCGCGAACTAAACCTACCCATAATATAGTAGGTACATATTTTATGCATTTTTACACGCATATGCTTATAATATAGTTCGAAACGCCCAAGACTTTAATTGGCTGTGCCATAGCGGCTAGCACGTAAGATTTTGTTGTCTTTCATCAACATTTTATCGCAAGGCAACGGGTTTCTTTAGTTGTCAAAATTATAATATAGCTGCTTTTTTTATTAAATTAATTAGGCCATTTTGGACATAACCCACATTCTATAGTGCCTGATGACGTGGGACTAAAATACTGGCAAATTGTGGGTGTGTAATGCACCTCTGCCTACCCCTTCGGGGATATAGGCGTGATATGTGTGTGTATAGGTACTTAAAATATAAATGTATGTGTACCAAAGCATACATTATAATAACTAGTATGAGTCTAAGAGTAACAAAAAAGCCAAGTAGATGATCATCCGCGGTTCTAAAGAGTAAAAAAGTGGCGGTATCTCGTTTCGTCAGGCTGTATGGAGCAAAAACTGGTGCCGTTCGCCATTTATAATGAAGCAATCACGCGGGAACTGGCGTCATGGTTTGATGCTTAGAATGGACGCGAGACGCGTTTGTGGTATTTTACGATGAAATTCACATATTTCTCTAGAATCGTACCTACTTTACTGTCTTATGTACTTAATATGTAATAAATAATACAGTGGGTATAAATAGGTTATAAATATAGCAACATCTAGTCAGGCCGGTCTTTATTGTAGGTACATACACGTATAATCCATACATCCATACAGATAAATAAAAATCCGACCGGTCTAACTACAGAACTTCCAAATCGCCCTTGGATTGTGAGATGGCAGTCGCTTCACGGAAAATATCGAAGTTCAACCGAATCGTAGTGACTGGAAAGCCGACCCCAACTGAGTTGGGAAAAAGGCTTGGTGGATAATGATGATGATACAGATAATAAAATTGAAGTGTCTTTGTGTAATTTCAAATTACCAGTTTCAATATCAATGCACAACGCAGTGGAAACGTTGGTCCTTTTGAGAGCTACCATCAAAGTCAAAGTCAATATTTATTCATGTAGTGCATGTAGATCACAAAAGAGGTAAGGTAAATCATGGATTGAAAATATTATGCCAGAATCGCAAGGCAATCGCTAAGGCAAATTTCCGACAACGAAGTTGTATGGAAGCACAACTACCTATAAAGGCTTTTAAGTTAAGAATAAAAGATCAAAACCTGAACTTGAACTCTAAAAGGATGAAGTGGTCATCCGTTTTCTATCAAACATAGTTCATAAACCGTTTCATGAATTTAATATCTATTACCCACATCTGTCCTATAATACATTAGAATTTGGGTACCTATGGAGCCTTTTACCATTTATAGAGCAATTAAATTTCCGACTTTACAAGAGAAACTACCGATGTTGGGGCTTTTAATTTCATATAAGTAGGATAACACAAAAGTATCCGTGAAAAGAAATTAGTTTGTCCTTGTATGAGTTATTAAAGTAGGTAGGTATGTAATTACCTATAATAGGTATTACATAATAAAAGTTTTAATGGAATTTAGGTATTATCTAATTTTGTATCACTAGTAATATGTAGTTGATATTAATGACGATGACTGCCATCCGATTTTCGTAAAACAAAGCATGTATTGTAAAAGAAAATAAGGAGCGGCTGCTTGAGCAGTTAGCCAGTGTTCGAACTACAGGGGACTGATGTTGCAGTCTAGCAACAGCAAGCAGATAGAGCAGTTGATACTAACTGCTCACCAAGCAACAATTTCTACATTCAATCAATCAGCATGTGAGCGGAGGTAACTGCGTTAGGCCGCGTTTCCACTGACGCGGAGCTGGGCGGAGAGGAGCGGTGAAGAGCGGTGAAAAGTAGTCAGTGTTTCCACTGAAGCGGAGCTCGGCGGAGAGGAGCGGTGAAAAGTGGTCAGTGTTTTTACTGAAGCGGAGCAGAATGAAGCAGAGCGGAATGGAGCGGAGCGGAGCGGAGCATACTTTTGGAATCGCGCATTTTTGCGCTCAGTTACACTTAATCTCTCAGAGAGACCATACGTCATGTTGTCGTTTAAAAAGAAAAAAGCTGTCCTCCGCACCGCCCCGCTGTCCTCCGCACAGCACCGCCCCGCTGTCCTCCGCTCCGCACCCCAATGCTCGTTGTCCTCCGCACCGCACCGCCTCGCTGTATTTTTAATATGAATATCCGCTCAGCTCTGTTCCACCCCGCTCGTGCTGTTTCCATTGAAGCGGAGCGGAGATTTCGAGCATAGTGATTGGTCAATTCGTGCACCGCTAAGCTCCTCTCCGCCCCGCTCCGCGTCAGTGGAAATCCGGCCTTAGAGTAGTCGACAGCTTGATCAATCAGTGCACTGTTCTGCTTGACTGCACGGTTGGCACGAATTTCATCGTTCTGTCAATCGCCTGAAGCAATAGCAACTGTCCTAGCTAGGTTCTCTGTACCTGTACATCAAATGATCGTGTCTGTCAAATAATAACACCTATCTACCTCAATGTATGCAACAGTACACAGACGCCTGTGTCGAAAGATCGTTAATCGGTACTACATTCAAGCTAGTCTATATTCTAAATATATCATCTATTGGGAATTTTACATAGCTAAATAAGGGGTTCTTAAGTACTTATTACCTATTCTGTTGCTCTAACTACATCTTACTATTGACATTAGGTAAAGGCTTGTCGGGTTATTTGTAAAGACTTTATTTGGTAATGGAAATCACAAAGATGTCAATATTGAAAGGTTTTCTGGACTTTCAATCATATTGACGCACTCTGACTACCTATCTTTTATTATAGGTACTTTACGTACTTATATTCTGTACATGCGACAACTCTTTCTCGTTGGGGTAGGCAGAGACTATGGAATTCCACTAGCTTCGATCCTGGCATACTTCTATCGCTTCTTGCACTTTCATAAGTATATTCATGCTGTCGTGGTTACTTTTACCGTGATTTTTTGATAAAAGATCTTTTCAACACGATTTGATAAAAGAAGAATCGTCCTGTCTATCCACACCCACCATATGTATCTGTCTCGTTACTCTCATTTCATCCATCTCCTCTAGGCCTCTACTGAAAATTTTAGGTTAGACGGCTTAACTAGGCTTTTGGCTATAGCTGTCTAAAGTCCGTATCTACAATAACCGAAATAACCGCGATTGGAGTCACGGGAAAAGTTTCTAAAAACGAACAACTTTTTTACATTCGGATGTAATTATGATTGAAAGAAGGAAGGTCCGTGCGTGCTAACAAGAACGGCGAATACTTAATCATAACAAATGTATGGTAACTCGCAAGTGGGTCAAGATCGCGTGCGATGCGCGTCTGCATAATGTGCACCGTCTCATTACGTCTCACTGTGAAGAAAAAATTTCAAGCTTTGAACAAGGAATTAGACGTACGTAGCAGCAGCTGTAAATACAGAGAAGGGATAATAATATTGGGAACACGATAGACTATGCGAGTGGACTCTGCGACATAAGGTATTTGTAGGTATAGTTACTCTATATTCTATCCAGGTGATCTAGATTCTAGCTAGAGAGTAACAATTTTAATAGCGTTCTTACAATGTTGTATGGTTTCTTGAGAATCGACTAAGAGTGTCTGCACGCGATTTTCTAATCACTCATCGATAAAAAACAGGCCAAGTGCAAGACGGACTCGCACACGATGAGTTCCGTACGTTATCTCTAAAATTTTAAGGTTTCTCCAAGGAGGTATTTTCGGACCAAAAAATCATATATGTTATATGGGAGCCCCTTAAATATTTATTGACCGGAGCGAAGCGGAGCTCAATCTTAGGCGACAAGTGTAAATCGTTTGTGCGTCTACTCCTCCGAATCGGCTCGACCGATTTTGACCAAATTTGGCATGCTAGTCGACATCATACCCGGGAGTGCATATTCTGATATCATGAAAATAGAGCTGACCACGGAGGAATAATCACCGAAAAACGAGATGATTAAATGGTTGCCATGGAAACACGAGCGTCAACAATGAAAATTGATTTTTTTTTCATTCGATTAATTAATTTATGTGTTCTATTCCGTGCCCGTACAAGAAACAGTGAATGGCACCTATCACAATCTACCCACATATGACGCGGCCATCGCTCACCAGTAGGTACTCAGCTACTGTGATTCTGATTGTAGGTAATAAAAACATTTGCTCCGCTCAACATTTGCAATTAGCAGCATGCATTGCATACCTAGTTTTATTGTTTTTAAATATTTGCTGTTATAAATACATAATTTGTGAAAATTACAACTGTCCAACTATCGCGTTTCATGAGATACGAGTATATATAGCTTGGTGACAAACGGACGCGGAGTGTTTAGTACTAGGGTCCCGTTTTATCTTTTATGTACGGAACCCTAAACTGGGCATGCGACACTGATAATTGATTAATAAAGTAGATATTTAATGATACGAAATTGATTGATTTATTACACTTTAATTACCTATTTGATTAATTAGATACTTATACGAGGATTAGTTCGTAGAAATGTAAGAGAAAATGTTATTATTATCTACTTATTAGATTTTTACCACAAATTATTTTGTGGTAAAAATCGTTGACGTGGGATAGGGTGGGATTGACCAAGTTGCTGGCGAAATGATTGCCGCCAACGCTAACTTCCAGCTCCGCGTCACGACTTTTTAGACAGAGTAAACACGTTTTCGATTGTCGAAAAAATAGGGCCCTACCAATTTTTTTTATGACAGGCGACGTCAGACGCGTTTTAGGGTTTCGCAGTAAAAGTCTCGGAAACTCTTATAACTTCTGGGCTTCTGGGACGTCATGTCTGTCCGTTCGTCTGTACTCGGCATTCCTGCCAAACGGTAAGTGCTAGAAACATGAAACTTTGCATGAATATGTATATTTACATATTTACTACGCCGAGTAAGCGCTAAAATAAAACTGAGATTTTTTTTTTGCGTTACGTAAAGTGGGGAGGTTATTTTTTCTCGCGTCCTCACCATCGTGTGGGGTATATTACGAAAACAGGGAGTCCCCCCCCCCCCCTCTAAAAACTAAACAGCTGTCATGAAGAACCTAAAAAAACTCACGATGGTAGTCCATGTAATGAAGTTTGAGGAAAACTATAATCGATGGTATAACTCTGTTAGTTTAGGATTATTCAGGAGTTATAGAGGCTTTTATTGGTAACTACGGATTTAATTTTAATTATTATTTTTAATTTATGTAACAGTTTCACCCCCCGTCCCCCAAATGCCGGTCGCATTTCAATGATATTTAATAATAATTGTTTGTAATAAAATCTTTTATCGCTACGGTTGTTAATATTTTTATCGGTTAATTCCGATACGGAGTTTGAAATGACTCACTGTGAGCGCTAACACTGCAATAAAATTCCCTGTTCGTGAATACCTAAGATATAACTAATGAAATATAAGAACCTACCAGGTACTTACGATAAATTAAACCTTTATAAAATAAACATATCACTATGTAGGTGTATTCAAAGTATTATTATTAAGTAAATGTTTACTTTATTTCAGTAAAGAGTAGGAGTTGGGTTTTTAGCAAGCGCATGGTTGGTAGCTTTTTAGGTTACCACTGGCGCGCGGTCGGCAAAAATCCAGGTCCAGACGCTCATTTGCAACCGGATTCGGGCAGCTCGCACGACATAAAACGCATTTCATAATTGTATTAAATTTGACATTGACATGCACACGCTTGCGGACGAGACCCGCACGCTGCGCTGCTGGTGATAAAGCGCTCGTGGTGATAGTCTCACTAAGAGCGCTGTTTCACCACCACAAACGTCAGTTCATTTTTATAATATAAAGATTAAATAACTGGGTCTCCCTTGTTTGACCGAAAGGAATTTGACAAATGTTCACTTCCCAAAAAATTTTTCGCATAATTTCATTTGCCAAATTATTACTTGGTAAAAAATCTATTCACAAAAAATTGTAACGCAAACCTAATGTTTGGGAAATGAACGTTTAAACTATAACTTGTTTCCCAACTAGTACTTTTAACATTTTTTATTTAGTTAAATATTTCAGTTGGAATAACAGTTTTTACGCGAAATCATCGTTTCTGGCACTCGCCGGCCGCTGCCGCGGCACCGCGGCACCGCTCGCTTCGCTCGCTCGGCTCGTGCGTAGGAGGTCACAGTTTTAACCTAACCTAACCTACCCATTTTGTTTAAAGAAGAAATTAACCTAATCTAATTAGTTCAGTTCCGAGTAACCTACTAAAACCAATCCCTTTTTTCTATTAATGCAAGTCGTTTCTGGAACTCGCCGGTCGGTGCCGCGGCACCGCTCGCTTCCCTCGCTCGGCTCGTGCGTAGGGAGGTCACAGTTTTAACCTAACCTAACCTACCCATTTTATTTAAAGAAGAAATTAACCTAATCTAAATAGTTCAGTTCCGGGTAACCTACTAAAACCAATCCCTTTTTTTCTATTAATGCAAGTCGTTTCTGGCACTCGCCAGCCGCTGCCGCGGCAACGCTCGCTTCGCTCGCTCGGCTCGTGCGTAGGAGGTCACAGTTTTAACCTAACCTAACCTACCCATTTTATTTAAAGAAGAAATTAACCTAATCTAAATAGTTCAGTTCCGGGTAACCTACTAAAACCAATCCCTTTTTTCTATTAATGTAAGTCGTTTCTGGCACTCGCCGGCCGGTGCCGCGGCAACGCTCGCTTCGCTCGCTCGGCTCGTGCGTAGGAGGTCACAGTTTTAACCTAACCTAACCTACCCATTTTGTTTAAAGAAGAAATTAACCTAATCTAAATAGTTCAGTTCCGGGTAACCTACTAAAACCAATCCCTTTTTTCTATTAATGCAAGTCGTTTCTGGCACTCGCCGGCCGGTGCCGCGGCAACGCTCTCTTCGCTCGCTCAGCTCGTTCGTAGGAGGTCACAGTTTTAACCTAACCTAACCTACCCATTTTGTTTAAAGAAGAAATTAACCTAATCTAAATAGTTCAGTTCCGGGTAACCTACTAAAACCAATCCCTTTTTTCTATTAATGCAAGTCGTTTCTGGCACTCGCCGGCCGGTGCCGCGGTAACGCTCTCTTCGCTCGCTCAGCTCGTGCGTAGGAGGTCACAGTTTTAACCTAACCTAACCTACCCATTTTGTTTAAAGAAGAAATTAACCTAATCTAAATAGTTGAGTTCCGGGTAACCTACTAAAAACAAATTACAATTAATATTTTTTGTCTTAACAAATAATTTCACCAAACGTTTATTGTCTGAAGATTGTTTGCTGTAATAAATCATTTGATTAAGGATCAAATGCCATAATGACATTATACTTGGTAATATTTTACCAAATTAAAATATGCGTAGGTACTAAAATCATTCGAAATATTGCAATGGTATATAAAAGGTTGCTAAAATTTGTTTGGGTGATGAAATTATGTCAAAATCTTTTCGGCAAAACGGCAGGCACCCTAAATAACTACCTAGGATACAGTCAGTTTTTGCTTATTCAAGAAAAACAAAACGCGTCAGAACAAAACGCGTCAGTTTCATATAATTTCGACCCATTTACCCTATAAGTGAAGTGATCGAGCCGCGGTCCCAGGGCAATTGTGGCAATTGGATCTCAACTCACCCTCGGGTCAGGCACTCAGGCCTCTGCCAATCATTGTTTATTACTGACCACATGTCGTTACTACTACTATGTTAATTCATATGTTACTATATCGTCGCCAAGGTAAAGTTTAGCTAGATACAAACGTTATTTGCAAAGCTTGGACCCAAGCACAGAATAGAGAATAGTCCCAAAGTGCCCAAAGTCTGGAAATGACTATGGGGTATGATTTTATCAATCACCTATTCATTCAACCTAATCTATCTATATAAATAAAAATGGAATTGCCGTTCGTTTGTCTCGCTAAAACTCGAGAACGACTGGACCGATTATCCCAATCTTGGTCCCAAAATATTCGTAGAAGTTCAGGGTAGGTTTAAAAGGCGGTACGAAGTTCGCCGGGACTACTAGTAAATAATATTTGTTTCTAAAATAGTGGATCTGTCACCTAATTTGAGTCACCAAATATGTAATATCAAAACGAGATACTTGGAAATAATATCTGCCATCAAAAAGGTAATTATAATATTGGGTGAAAAATTATTAAAAGTAAGTGGAAGATGGGAAGGCCTTTGGTGTGGGACGCTACATGCGTTGACACCTTAGCGCCTTCACACCTTCCAAGCACATTCGGATGTGCCGGCGCTGCTGCTGCATCGGCTGAAGGCTTTAAACGGCGTAAATATGTTAACCTAGCAGGTGATTACATATTTGAGCCGTTTGGGGTTGAGACACTGGGGTCATGGGGTCCGAGTGCTCGCCGCTTTTATAGAGACATTGCTAAACACCTAATCGATGCTTCTCAGGACCAGAAGGCTGGCTATTTTCTGGCCCAAAGAATAAGTATCCCCATCCAACGTGGCAACACAGCCAGCATTCTGGGAACCTTCCCAGTCGGCAATGACGCGGAGGATTTTTTAAACGATATTTTGTAATGTAAATATTTTTAGTCTATAATTATGTTTATTTTGTATACTGTAATTCTTATTGTAATTAAAAGTAAGTCAGTATCATCACTAGAACTTAAAAACCAAGATTGCTCCAAGACTTTTTCAAGGTAAGTATACCCAGTTATTAGATTTGAATGGGTGACAGATGTACCTACCTAAGTAGGTACTATTTTACGAACAAATCTATTATTTACGATACATACCTACGTGTTTACACTTATATTTAGGGACTGCTTTCATTATTTTGATAACAAATACACAGGTATATTTCTTGGGGATAGATCTATTAAAGGGTATTATTCCACTTTAGTGACACATCTAATACTTAGGTGACAGGAAATATTGTCCTTATTATTATGTAGATACCTACCTATTTATAAGGCTCGTCCCCATTTCGTGGGACCAACACATACTAGCAATATGTGGATCCAATCTGATTAAATCCAATTCACTTCTGCTTACCCCTTCGGGAATATAGAAATAGATAAAAAACCGAGCAAGTGCGTCTCAAGCTACGCATAATAAGATAGGGTTCTGTAGTTACCCATAAAAGCCTATACACGCCAGTCGTTTAGATTTTAGAGGGGGGGTGACGACGCGACGACTACACACGCCCTGTTTAGCAAAACTATGCTTTTAGCAAAAATATCTCGCAAAACGATATTTAAATCAAAAAATCGTCTTAGCAACCTCTCAATGAATTTAAAAGACCTATCTAACTAATGATACTAGTAGTACTCGTACTTTGTTGGCGTAGTAAATATACATAGGTATATCCATGTTTCTAAAGCCCCCCATGTACGGGACGATTCATCGTTACGATCCATCGCTTTAGACCGATCGAAACGACGGATCTGTAATGTATGTTACGATCGTTAACGATGAATCGACAGTGTATTGGCTCTTGCGATCAACGATTCAATTTTTGTTCCTTAATTTATTCATCTATACTTATAATAAATCTGTAGAAGTGAAAATTCTGTAAATTGAAAATATCAAAAAAATAAATGGCGGGGGGTGTTACTAGACCGACACCGAATGTCTGTCTGTTCAAGTATCACGCATAAACTACCGGTTCGATTACGATGAAACTTGGTATAATTATTCTTTAATATCCTGGGCACCACACTGGGTACTTTTTATCCCGAAAAAGTATATACAATAAAAAACAAACTTAATTTTGCGGTTCAATCCCTAGACCCGATTACTGTACCAACCGCAAATAATAAGTTTGTCGTAGGTTTTTTTTTGTATATTGGGTTCGTCAAATTGACGCCGCCCGCCTGGTGGTTAGTCGTGATGACGACGTCTAGCTATTGTGGGCCACTCTCACAGCACACAATACTATAGAGAGTGGCCCTCAACTTGACTACCTACTGATGTGCCTCTTCACGCTCCGCGTAAAGAACCCAGGATTATATCCGGGGGGGAACACGTGCACAGGCAGGGCGTTCCAGGCCACTATCGTTCGGCAGAGAAACGAACGTTTAAAACGTTCGGTTCTCGCGAACATGCTATCCACTGTGTGGGAGTGGCGCGTTGTTCGGGATCGGAAGGAAGAGGGTGGGATCAGATTGAAGAGCTCTTCAGAACAGGTTACGTCACCCGCAGTGGAGTTCACTAAGGGGTGCTGCACACAGCTAAGATACTATAATATTTTAACTACAATATCGCTTGCCATACAATGCAATGGACGCACGACGTAGATAATAAACAATATTTCATATTTTCGTATCTTAAGATGAATTTGTATGGTATAATAGAGAATATAATAGAAGATATAATAGAGAAACTGGTGTGTGAACGCAATAAAACCCAAAACAATGGTTTTTAGAACTTTTGTCTGTTTGTCTGAATGTTTGAACACGCTAATCTCAGAAACGATTTGATTTTTTGATTTGAATTTGCGGTTTGGTTTTCAATCGCTTCATAAATAAAAAAGTTATGTAGATCTAAAGTAACACGCAGGCGGAGCTGCGGGCAACAGCTAGTTTAAAATATTCACATGGGAATACTGATATCGCTTTAATAGCCATTTCTTAACCCACACTTTTCTAGGTTTTCTTATTTTCTTCTGTAACATAATCAAAGTTACCGCCACAGACGAGAAAAGAAGTTCGTTTTCCATTTTACAGGACACGTATTGAATTTTTGAGCACGTCTTTATCGTTCCATTTCAAATGTATAAATGATCGATCGTAACGACCAATCGTTTCGTGTATGAGCGGCAACACTACAGATCAATCGTTTCGATCCATCGCTACGATGGATCGCAACGATGAATTGTACCGTATATGCGGGGCTTAATGACCAATCGTTTCGTGTATGAGCGGCAACACTACAGATCAATCGTTTCGATCCATCGCTACGATGGATCGAAACGATGAATTGTACCGTATATGGGGGGCTTAATGACCAATCGTTTCGTGTATGAGCGGCAACACTACAGATCAATCGTTTCGATCCATCGCTACGATGGATTGCAACGATGAATTGTACCGTATATGGGGGGCTTAATGACCAATCGTTTCGTGTATGAGCGGCAACACTACAGATCAATCGTTTCGATCCATCGCTACGATGGATCGCAACGATGAATTGTACCGTATATGGGGGGCTTTACGATCGTTAACGATTTATTTGGTCGCAGACGACATCGGAGATCGCAACAAAAACCCATGCAATCATGAATATCGTAACGATGAATCGATAAGTGTATTGGCTCTTGCGATCAACGATTCGATTTTTGTTCCTTAATTCATTTAAAATATTTGCATGCGAATACTGATATCGTTTTAATAGCCATTTCTTAACCCACACTTTTCTTCTGTAACATAATAAAGGTTATCGCCACAGACGAGAAAAGAATCTCGTTTTTTTTTTATAAATATTTTTGGACATTCTCACACAACGTCATCTAGCCCAAATTAAGCTAATAAAAGCTTGTGTTATGGGATCTAGACAACTAATAAACATACTTATATATTTCTAAATACATACATATTATACATAGAAAATACCCAAACTCCGAAACAAACATTTGTGGGTCACACAAATAATTCGATTCGACCCGGAATCGAACCTGGGACCTCAGGAGTGGCAGTCGCATACTCATACCACTGAGCCACCGAGGCAGTCTACAGGACACGTATTAAATTTTTGAGCACGTCTTTATCGTTCCATTTCAAATGTATAAATGATCGATCGTAACGACCAATCGTTTCGTGTATGAGCGGCAACACTACAGATCAATCGTTTCGATCCATCGCTACGATGGATCGCAACGATGAATTGTACCGTATATGGGGGGCTTAACATTAACCGTTTGAGACGAAAGCCAAGGACATGACGAAACTATAACGGTTCCGAGGCCTTTACAAGGGAACCCTAAAAAAATATGTTCCCAACACTTTTTGCCGCCTTTTCTCTACACAGACAGAGGTTATTTTTTTGTGCTCTTAAATAAACTTTTTATAAAACCTTTTGTTTACGAACTTGTATATTTCAATGTTTCGGTGATGTCGTACTAAAACGTGATCTCAAAGCTAATTAGAGTCTGAAAATATTTACAGAGATTTCGTGTAAATACGAATCCTGTGCGTCATCACTCAACTGGAGGAAAGGGTTTGATACGAGTACATTAACAAAATGGAGGATAACAAAACAAGGTTGACAAAACACAATTAAGCCTTCAGGCGAATGATAATGCCGAAAAACAACAATAGACATGACAAAATAATAACATCATAATTATCTGAGCAAATGGAGACACGAGGGTCATGCTTGTGACATACAAACAATGGGGTTGACAGAATATAATATCAATAGCATATCAAGTCATGTCCATCATCTTCTTTAGTTACTAATAGCAGGCCTATGTCACTCACCTAACAATCACAAAAAATACGTGACGTCAGCGACAACTTGAAGTTGTAAGTCAGTAAGGGTTGTCTCTTGTTTGTGACACGGCATTGACCATAGATTTGATATTGAGGCATTAACGTCATAATTATTGGTCAAATTATACTGGTACTCTCCTGACAACCCTAACGTTCGAATTATGTTCTCTGTAAACAAAAGAATGTGCTTTAATTAACGCCGGAGTGCAAGTTCTGTATGTAAGTACTATTCCCTATTCTTTTGATTTTGATTTTTGTAGGTGGCGACACTGTTCTTTAACTATTTTTTTTTATGTTCCCCACAACTATTTGTTTTGCTTTAAAATAACCTTCTACTGATAATAACGAACACAAGAAAAAAGAATTAGCGAAATTGGTTCAGCCGTTCTCGAGCCATTAATCTCTTTACCAACACGACTTTGTTTTGTATATTATAGATTTAGGTAATCTATCTTATGGCTTCGATCAATATTTAAGCATATAGGTACCCACTACACGCTCAGACCACAGAGGACGAAATAACTCGGACTGATGTCGCTAGGACTGCTGAGATCCCACGGGCACCAGCAGTGTGCTTCAAGCTGTAATCCTCATATTTGAAATCTCAATGAAAACGAATTTTGACAACGCTAAAAAATAGTCATGAAATAGTCATAAATAGTCGTACATGTAAAAAAAATAGTCGTACTATAGTTTCGGCGTTACAGCTATAAGTTAATGAGGATTATGGCTTGACCGTCAAGCTGTAATCCTCATCTCTGGTGCAAGCAAACGGTAAAGCCTATCGAATTGGTTTAGGTTCCAAAAAATAGTCATTAAATAGTCATAAATAGTCGTACATGTAAAAAAATAGTCGTACTATAGTTTCGGCGTTACAGCTATAAGTTAATGAGGATTATGGCTTGACCGTCAAGCTGTAATCCTCATCTCTGGTGCAAGCAAACGGTAAAGCCTATCGAATTGATTTAGGTTCCAAAAAATAGTCATGAAATAGTCATAAATAGTCGTACATGTAAAAAAAATAGTCGTACCTACTATAGTTTCGGCGTTACAGCTATAAGTTAATGAGGATTATGGCTTGACCGTCAAGCTGTAATCCTCATCTCTGGTGCAAGCAAACGGTAAAGCCTATCGAATTGGTTTAGGTTCCAAAAAATAGTCATGAAAAAATAGTCGTAACGACATGCCAAATCTCAGAAATAGTCCTTCAAAGGTTCCAGAGATATAAAGGTAACCTGATGAGGATTATGGCTTGAACATTTGAAAACTTCAACTTTCTCCGGAACGCCTGCGATTTTCGGTTTAAAGTTTATGCCAAAAAATAGTCGTGAAATAGTCCTATGAACGACTTTGAATTTGAACTGCTTTAATTTGAAAAATAAAAAGTTTTCGTTTGCCCTACATTTGTATGGAGTACAGTCGTGTACAAAATTGATAACTTCATATGATATTATTGTGAAACATTTATAATTTTTATCCTTTTTTATTACAATCGAAAGCTTGCAAATACGTATATAACTTGTATAAATCTTAGTACATATATGTTTATATCTCAGCAATTAGTTTCGATCACAAATATCACAGTTAGTTCAATATGTGTTGGTGTGGGATTAGTTCATTCAGTTTGTTTCTAGAAAATTTCAATAGATAGCGCTGAGTGCATTTTCTAAAATCACAAATTCCATAAACGAATCCGACACCAACAATATCAAAAACTTTTAATTACTTATATAGAATAAAAGTATAGTACTAACTAAATTAAGTACCCATTAAAGTGTAAACAATCAGAATATCGTGTCATTGTCTTAAAAACTTACTACTACAAAAAAGTTTTAATCATAATAATCACAGTTCTTCCAGCACCAATCGATATTTTAAAATGTAGACAAAAGAGTTGCAAACTTTTATATCAATTGCATTAGAGCTATTAAAAAATCTACTTCTTATGATGAAGTTAAATCAATAATAAAAAATATATTTGGCGTAGCTAATCACAAATATAAGTGTAGTAACCTCAACGGACAGGAAACACATGAGATTTATACAAGTTATGTACGTATTTGCAAGCTTTCGATTGTAATAAATAAGGATACAAATTATAAATGTTTCCACAATAATATCATATGAAGTTATCAATTTCGTACACGACTGTACTCCATACAAATGTAGGGCAAACAAAAACTTTTTTTTTTTCAAATTAAAGCAGCTCAAATTTATAGTCGTTCATACGACTATTTCACGACTATTTTTTGGCATAAACTTTAAACCGAAAATCGCAGGCGTTCCGGAGAAAGTTGAAGTTTTCAAATGTTCAAGCCATAATTCTCATCAGGTTACCTTTATATTTCTGGAACCTTTGAAGGACTATTTCTGAGATTTGGCATGTCGTTACGACTATTTCATGACTATTTTTTGGAACCTAAACCAATTCGATAGGCTTTACAGTTTGCTTGCACCAGAGATGAGGATTACAGCTTGACGGTCAAGCCATAATCCTCATTAACTGATAGCTGTAACGCCGAAACTATAATACGAGTATTTTTTTTACATGTACGACTATTTATGACTATTTCATGACTATTTTTTAGCGTTGTCAAAATTCGTTTTCATTGAGATTTCAAATATGAGGATTACAGCTTCAAGCATACCACCAGCAGGGCGAGCAAGGCGGTAGAGAAAATGTCGATACGAAATGATGTAACCTATTCAATACATGTTTTACTAGGTATGCCATGCATGCTGATGTTGCAAAAAACTGAGCGAAGTGTTAAATTTTCGAACGACAACGATTTATTTTTATATGTTCAAACTTTTTTTTTTGTTCTAAACCACCCTCACGCCACACGTTATCACTGTGGTAAGTTTGAAGGAGATCGGTTCAGGCGTTTAGGAGGAGTATGCGGACAAACGAAATTCATGAGTCGCCTAAGATTGAGCTTCGCTCAATAAATCCATCATGTCGTTTGAAGGGTTAACCTGTCATAACAAATATGTCACAAATAATGTCGGATACAAAATGTTATTTATTTAAGTACATCTGTCATATTGTAAGTGGCAACACGCTCAGTTATTATCTAGAATTCTAGATGGATCAGCGGATGGTACCTACTAATGGGAACAAATAAAATGCGCGGGCAATCAAGTTCTTATATAAATTGCCTTAAATAAAACTCTGACCATCTGAACATATTTTATTCGATAGTTATTGTTTATACATGAAAAAGCTTTATGTCCGATTCCTATAATTAACGAATCGTTACTGTCAGCTTACAACTTTGTTTCCATATATTAATATGACTAGCGGACGCCGCAGACCTTCCTCGAGGACCACTCTATCTAGAAAACTGCATCCATATCCGATATTTATTACATAAATAAAAATTAAATAAATATTAATAAATTAAATAATACAATCTATTTGACGTCAAATGAAATGAAATGATTTATTTCTTGTGTATCATTCATTGTTGTGGTCATTAAATGGCTCTTACAAACGTCAGTAAGTACTTAAAATAAAAATTATTATTGCTTCTATATTTACATGTATTGCCAGATTCGCAAAGCAATAGGTGGAACCGAGAGAAAGAACCTGGCAGTACGTGTCGTCTCTACTAAACCACAGAGGTCATAGGTCAGAAGTAAATACTTAGGATCTCTCTTATTTTTGAAAGCGGATAAAAGGCCACTTTAATACTCACAGGCAAAGAGTTCAATAGATTGAGGTTTATTGTCACAGGTAAACATAAATAAATTAACATAAAAAAATTACGTATGTTTCTAAACCACAATACAATAATATATTGCTCCTAAAGTTAATTAAAATTTAAAAAGCATCTTCAAAAATATGAAACTAAAATTTCTTCTTACTTACATCACTGAGAATAAAAAAATCTAATTACAAAGAGTTCCTAAACGAATAAAAAAACTTAGAGCCCGCCCAATAGTTACACGCACAGGGTGGTAACGAACGAGGGGTGGCAAAGGGTGGTCCCACCCACTGACCTACAATGCAAACCACCCCTTATACTCCCCATCCCCATCCCCGCCTTACAGATAGTGAATGACTTACTTTTTACAGCGAGTTCCAATTTTAAAACTACAAAAATCTGTGAATGATTTTCTTTGCTTTAGAAATGAAATTCGCGATAAAAAAGAATATTAGAGACAGACAAATAGAGAAAATAAGTTTTTTTTAACAAATATTTTAAATTACGATTGACACTATGTGTGGACATGTTTTTTACCTTATAATACTGAAGTTTTAGCATATAGTAATAGACAACATAGGCTTTATCCCTGAAACAAGTTCTTCACTAGAGTTAAAGCAAAATTTAACGAAATCACGGTCGTAGTTTAGTGAATGATAAATATATATCAAAGATTGCGATTCGTCCAAAGTACCTCTCCTCTATGGAAAATTACTAAATTAGTTATTCAACTTCTTGCTCGATTAAAACATCTGTTGTCTATTTAAATTCAAAATTTCATGGCTGAATGACTTCCACAAAGATGGTAAAGGCGGTAAAATTATATAAAAAAAAACGTTAAGAAAAATATCAGAAGAAATTGAATTAATTTTAAAGACAGATACGGACTTAGATATCTAAGTAGAGTTTTCGCGAGGGTTTCTAAAGTAGAATGCTAAGCGTAGCAAGGGATTCAAAGTGTGTCGCCTAAAAAATAAAAATTTTACTCTCAAGGCATATATATCTTTTCATTGGCATGAAAAAAAAATGAAATGTACTAGCGATGAAAAAAGTTCGCGCGTTTTGTTTTTTTTTCGGTTGGATTACTAATCTATGAAAGATTCGTGGTCTAAATTCAAATCTCATTATTGCCCGCTAAAAAGTCTCTGAACAAAAAAGAGCTACTTTAGGCGCACTTATGTAGGAACAAAACGCCACTTTTTGAATAGAAGGGATGAAAAAGCTTCTTTTGCTAGTCGATCTCCTAAGTTAAACTTTTCGCTGGTTAGTCCATATCTATTAACGGGTTTAAAGCGAAATGAAATCATAATTATGATGATGATGATGTATTTCTGTTGCCTCTATAACAACAAATACTGAAAAACAGAATATAATAAATATTTAAGGAGGCTTCCATACAAAAACGTAATTTTTTTTTGCCATTTTGTGCGATTTGGTTAAGCACCTATTACTTACGGTCTATTGTGACATTACATCATAACATAGTAAGACAAGTATTAAACAGGTATAAAACAATATTGCTCCGTCCCTATGTCAGATCTTTAAAACCACGCAACGGATTTTGATGCGGTTTTCACCAATGGATAATAGAGTGGTTCTCGAGGATGGTTTTTGTGTTTATAATGTGTCAAGCAGGCGAGGCTGCGGGCGTCCGCTCGTTATTATAATATAAAACGAAAGACAGCTTCGATTGTATTATAAATACTTAGTAATTTCAATTTGTCAGAATTAACGTTATTATTCTCATCTTAATTTCATGACATTACGGTGTACGTAGCAAATTCAATTAGGCACGTTAACGGTCTACCGTTTTGGAATTAATGAATAATAAATTTCATGTAATTACTATTTACATTTAATTTCAACTATAGGTACCTATACGTAAGTTTATGGTTTGACTGCCTGGGTGGAGAAGATTATGTTATAACACGGGCTTTTTAGTGTTTCGTAGTTCAAGTCTCGTAACCCTTATAGTTTCGTGAGATTTCCTCACTTATAAAACTTAGTACGAGTAAAACCACCAAAGCAATTGATAAAGGCGTACTCAGTAGAACCGCGTTTCGTTCTACGCTCCCGATCATTGGCACTTTATGGCATATTTGTTACGCCGGGAACAATGTAGGACAATTTTAAATTTTATTAATTACATTATTAATACTTATTATTACAATTAAATTATGATTTATTTAGATGTAGGTAGGTATGTACCTACGTAATAAACTTTGCTGCTAACATGCGTTTTAGTTTTTTAGTTTTTTAGTTTTTTATTGGTAGTAATACATTTTTGAAAAAAAACTCACTAGTTCACACAATTCCACAAATATTTTTTTATTTTCGGTAAACCCTGACCGGTTTCGCCTCATCGCATCATCAGAGGTGTTTACTCATACTCAATCACTCACACAATTTACTTTTGTAACACATTTATTTTTTATTATTTTTATTATTATTTATTATCAAGCAGGCAGTTGAAACAACTGATAGTGCCTGTATCCAGTTTGGTCTCCATAAGTTTTCTCAGTGCGTTTGGTAGTAACTGTCCAGTCTGTTTTTAAATTGGTTTGTGTTCTCCGCTGATATGACACTTTCTGGAAGCATATTCCACGCTCTGACCACTCTGTTGCTAATGTAGTGCTTGTGAGGATTGTTTTGTGAGAAGGTACAACATAGCTTGAGACTGTGTCCTCTTAGGTGAACATTTTCATTGCGAGTGAATATGGAGTCAAAATTCCTAATATCGTAGTGACCATGGAGGATCTTATAAGTTTCAATCAGGTCTCCACGGTCTCTGCGGTCCTTCAAAGTTGTGAGGTTTGTCAGCTCTAGGCGTTCCTCATATGTATGTTGTTTTAGTGTTCTGGGTAACTTAGTGAATCTCCGTTGTACTCTCTCAAGCAGATCCACATCCCTTATGAAGTAGGGATTCCAAACTTGGAAGACATATTCCAGTATAGGTCTGATGAAAGTTTTGTGGATCTTCAACATCATTTCCGGACTCAATGCTCCAAATGCTTTCCGAATCAGGTAGATCAAGCTATTTGCTTTTTTTGTGATTGATGTTATGTGAGTTTCCCATTTCAAATCTTCGGCAATCTTGACTCCCAGGTCCGTCTGCACTCTGACCTGACCAAGTTGTGTGTTATTCATGGTGCAGGAGTAGTGCGGATTCCGGTTTCCTATATGTAGTACAGTGCACTTCGAGGCATTCAAACTTAGGAGCCATTCTTTCGACCAATCTGCTATTCTATTCAAGTCCGCTTGGATGCTGTCATGGTTGATCAATGGGTTAGCAAATAGTTTGGTGTCATCAGCAAATATACTAACATCACACTCCAAGCGTTGCGGCATATCAAACGTGTATATAATGTAGAAAACCGGGCCCAGGACTGAGCCCTGTGGCACACCGCTGGTGATCGCGCGGTCATTCGATAAGGCCTCACCTACTCTCACACGTAAAGATCTGTGCTGCAGAAATGCTCCAATCCACGCCAGTAACTTACCAAGGATTCCCACATGCTCCAATTTGAGTAGAAGTCTTCTGATCGGGACCTTATCAAAGGCTTTCTCATAGTCCAAGTAAATTACATCAACGGGCTCCCTCTTATTAAAATCAGCAGTCCACAACGACAAACATGACAGCAAGTTAGATATGGTAGAACGACGTGTACAGAAACCATGCTGTTGATCAGGAATTACCGAGTGAACAGTAAAGAAGTTCCTATGTCCAACTATAACCTTTTCCATGACCTTGCAAACTACGCTTGTCAAACTGATGGGTCTACAGTTGGAAGGCTCTAATTTACTCCCCTTTTTAAATATTGGTGTGACATGGGCTGTTCTCCACACATCCGGCAACACACCTGAGTCATACGATGTCTGCATAATAGTGGCCAAGCAATCCGCCAGATCGCACCTCTGCAACACAATCACAGGAATCTCATCTGGTCCCGGTGAGAAGTCCGATTTAATTTCTTTGATGGCGATCTGAATGTTTTCGTATGTGAATGAAATGTCATCAATAGAGTCCTCAACTCTGAGAAGCGGGTCCAGAGTCGGCAATTGACTGGTGGTCTCTGCTTGGTACACACTGGCAAAGTGATCAGCAAATAATGTGGCAATTTGATCAGGTGTAGTTATAGTTTCCCCCTGACCATTACGCAATGCTGTTGGAATGCTTATCCTTGAAGTTATCTGTTGCCTTATGTAAGAATAGAATTTTTTCGGTCCAGCTTCTAGTAGACGAGTCTCGTATGCTTTACGGGCTTTCCTGTTATGGGTAATAAGTCTATTGTTTAGTTTTCTATATTCATTGTAAGTCTCATCCAGACCAGTCAGGACATATCTGTTCCACAATGCAACCTTCTGCTTGATCAATTTCGTCTCACCTGAAATCCAAGGTTTGTTTATGGTGTGATGTTGACACGTGCTATGAGGAACATGCCCAGCAATTGCGTTCTTAACAATATTATGAAAGGTCTCATATTGATGTTTTGCGCAGGTAATGTTCTCCATACTTCCCGGTAATATAGTATGCAACTCTTCGTTAATTTTGCTATAATCAGCTTTGTTATAATTAGGTCTATTTATTAGTTTGGTGTTTCTATTAGGTGCCTGAAGATGCAAGGTTGTCACCAAGCAGGTGTGATCAATCTTTCCAATAGCGACTTGATGGTCAATATTAGCTATTAGAGCCGCATCATTAGTTAGGATCAAATCTAGAAACGATGGCTGATTTCCCTGCCGAAATCTGGTTTCCCTGTCCACTAACTGCTCCAGGTTGGTGCTGCCATACCACTGTACAAAATTGGTCTCCTTCGGTGTGAGATAATCAGTATCACGAAGTGGCCACTTCACTCCACGAAAGTTAAAGTCACCCATTATGAGTACCGTATTAGCCTCGCATGCATCGGCCAAATCGCTCAGCAAAGTATCATCCTGGTGCAATGTTGAGTCATGTCCTCTGTATAACCCACACAATAGAAGGACCTCATCACCGACAGTAAGATCCAGCCATAAACATTCAGCTGCTTCGTGCTTGTTATTATACCTGGTGTTCAATTTGGTTTTCATATTTTTGTTTCTATTTGAGTGATATATTGCCACTCCACCACTTCGTCTGTCAAGTCTGTCATCTCTGTATACATTGTACCCTGGTATGCTTATCATAGAATCTGGTATACTTGGTTTAAGCCATGTTTCTGTTAATATGATCAATTCAGGTTTTAACATTTCAACTCTGGCGATGAACAGGTCCAACTTTGAAGTCACTGACTGGATATTAGTGTACATTATGGAAATTGAGATTAGTGACTGTGTGTTCTTAGCATTAATTGTCTGTGGTTTATCATTTGTATTGTGGGCAGTACTATGTGGGTGGTTGGGTTTGCTAACTAGTTTTTTTAATAATTGTTTTTTACAATAGTTGGGTAATCTCGGATGTATTTAATTGTTAGATCTGCTTCTCTATTTTCCACTCGTTTGTTCAATACCTCTCTCAGATACCTCATATATTCTCTTTGCATAGGAGTTTGGTCAGCCGTGACAGATTTGGGGTTTGCCAGCTTGGTTCTGTTACGCAGTATCTCTACAGCATCAGGTTTGCTATGGAGAACCACTTTCAGTGGACGTGGTCTGGTATTAACGTCCTTGTTAAGGGCCACAAGGCGTATTAGTTTTATACTGTCAAGTTTCACCTTTTTGGTGATAGTTTCAATGACAGTTATACATTCCTTTTTATCGTGTGACTTTCTCTCTTCAATCACGTCACTAGCTGACTCTGGCACATCGTACATGATAATATTACTAGCCCTGTTCGCCCTCTCATTTATTTCCTGAATCGCAGACTCAGTGGCGAGCATATTTTGTCTCATACGTAGTTGTTGCACTTCTTCAGTTAGCTCATTTAACTTCTGCATGATCATAGGTAACTGGGACATAGCTGACTTGCAGTTACCACAAAGAAAGGTCATAACACGAGCAACAGTTTTCAGTTCCAGGACACGCACTTCAGTAGGTGACATGCCGTGACAATCACTACACACCACAGACTTACAGGAGTCGCAATTCACTGATGGTTTTTTATCAGTTGGTATTTTGCCACACTTGGCACATCTAAACGTACTTTGCGGTTTTTGGGGACTCATATTTAGGCTGTTTAGTTTCGTTACACTGACAACACTGAGTTTTGACAGTTTGGTAAAATGTCAATATCAAACGAGAAAACGAATTTAATTGAGAGTAGGAGTAAAATTTTTCGCAGAGGTGTTATGTCAAATGTTATATTGTTTTCACTATATTAACAAGAATTGCTTTATATTTGGCGAGAAAAACACTCGTACACCGAACTGAAGTTATACTAAGCACTTTCACAACAGTTAAGTCACAGTTCCAAAACTTTTTCCAGCAAAAAAAAATTGACGAGCACTATTAGTTATCAGCAGAGATTTTGACACTTATTTCTATTATTACTTATTACATATTATATATATTACATACTACATATTATTACTTACTTATTATTTTTTACTAAAATTATGACTTTGAGCTCTAAATATTTGTGGCTTGGTGTACAAGTGACTTTTTTTCAAAAATGTATTATTATAAGTTTCACCAAGTGGCGACAATCGATAGCATAAATTATTTTAGGTAGTAACTTGTGGCTTGGATAATAATACCGATTTTTGTGTTTCTGAGCGATAATATTTATTAGCAGTTGCAAGATCGAACTTTCGGCATTTGTATTTTAAGTTAGAAGGATAAGATGAAAAATTAGGTGCACTGTTTCCTCTTAAAAATTCTTCCGGGTCTCCAGAGGCGCCCAAAATGGACGTAGGAAAGGCCGCTTAGAAAAATAAAATAAAAAACCAGGGTCGACTTCCGTGGATCACTTTTCAACCAATACAAATTGCAATTGTTTAGTCCGAGACCCCCAGGACTTTAATTGGCTGTGCCATAGTGGCTGCCACGTAAGATTTTGTTGCCTTTAATCAACACTTCATAGCGAGGCAACGTGTTTAATTTTTTTTTCATAATTACAATATACGTAGGTCACACTATAAGTTTTGCGTAACTTAAAAAACAACATGTTATTACCAAAATATTATGTTTATTGCTTTTCAAAATACTCTCCTTTACACTTTAAACATTTTTCATGCGATCGAACCATTTTTAAAACAGGAGGACCACAGATCTGAAGGCATGTTTTCTACGTGCTGATTGAACGCTATCACTGTCTCTTCGGAGTTGGTAAAAGTGAAACCTCTCATCAAATCTTTGATTTTGGGGAAAATACAGAAATCACAGGGTGCTAGGTCGGGGCTATGCGCAGGATGGGTGACGAGTTGTACTTTTTCGGAAGCTAAAAATTACTTTGTTTTGTTGGCCGTGTGCGAAGTAGCGTTGTCATGATGTAGGAAAACGCGGCTTTTGGGTCGTCTTTCGCGAACTTTTTCTAACACCCTGGGTACGTAAACAAATGGTAGAATAAAGTAGTAGGTAAACAAATGGCATTAACACTCTTTTGATCTTCAAGTGGAATTGTACAGATGGGACCTGTAGCTGAGAAAAAAAAACGCGATCATTTTTTACCAACGTTTCTCGCCTGCCTCACTTTTGTTGGCTTTTTCTCATTTTCAAACACCCATTCACAAGATTGCTGATTTTTTTCGGGTTCAAAACAATAAATCCTCGTTTCGTCTCCTGTGACAATGTCATAAACAGCATTAGAATGTCCGTGGTCGTACTTCAGTAGCATCTGTGAGCACCATTCCACGCGAGCCCGCTACTGCTTCGCTGTCAGTTCATGAGGGAGCCAACGACAACAAAGTTTCCGAGCTTTCAATTCTTCGTGTAAAATTTTCTGATTTTGACTCATACCAATCCCCAATAGTCCTCGAATTGTCTCATAGGTAATCCGCGGGCTTTCTTCAATTAACCGCTTAGCAGTAGCCACATTATTTTCGTCGGCGGCAGTTGAAGGCCGCCCTTCACGAAATTCGTCATGTTTTAGTGTGCCCCATGTAGCTGCTACTTTTTATTAAATCATTCGGCCATTTTGGACATAACCCATTAAAAATTTGCCCGGTGACGGCAATAGGCTGGCCCCCTATTACGTGGGACTAAAACTACTGGAAAATTGTGGGTGTGTAATGCACCTCTGCCTACCCCTTCGGGGATATAGGCGTGATATGTGTGTGTGTGCAAATTGCACAAATGTGTTAGTAGGATATAATTTGAGTTATTCCTCCAATATTTTTTTTTGGTCATTCCCAGTTGTCACCCCTTTGTCGCTAGTGGGGACTATAATAAGGGTTTTGAGACTTAAAATACGGAACCCTCAAAGCAACTAAATTCAGACTCTTTTTGTGAAGTCTTTTAAAAATATTGCAATATTTTCGTTAAATAGGTAATATTTTTCTCCGGCGGCGCTGTGGCGCGTGTTACCTGCTAAATTTGTTGATTTATGACAGCTCATCCATTACTGCCGGGTGACAGATCAGGAAAATATAATTCACGCCGGAAAAAATAATGTGCCATTTTATTTTTCGCTCACTGAACAAGAAATAATGTCATTCACATTATGAAATAGACAATAATATAACGTCGTAGGATGTGACAATGTGACATGGAACTAATAAGTGTGTATTATAATCCATGGACGTAACTGAATGTTACGCACCCATGTTTTTATATGTACTTAATATTGTCATTGTTCATAATTATTATTTATCGCACAAAATGTGATTAAATTATACGGTTATTCCCATTTGTCCCCGCCTTGATCGTCCCCGGGGGACAAATGGGATGGACAAGGACAAGGAAATGGGAGATGTCCCCACTTTTGCTTGGTTGCTTAGGAGTTATATTCATATATCTATCTATACTATGAACTGAATCGAATAGGTTCCGTAACTACTGAACCACGGCATCAGCAACGAGAAAACTATACCACGCGGGCGGCGCCGCGGTGATCAGCTAGTGATATATGAATAAATAATAATATAATAAATATTGTTGGACATTCTCACACAACGTCATCTAGCCCAAACTAAGCTATAAGCTTGTGCTATGGGATCTAGACAACTGATAAACATATTAATATATATTTCTAAATACATACATAACATACATAGAAAACACCCAAACTCCGAAATAAACATTTGTGGATCACACAAATATTTGATTCGACCCGGGGATCGAACCCGAGACTCCGGAGTCGAAAGCCGATGCACTACCGACCACGCCACCGAAGCAGTTAAATCACTAATATATTAAATGTGAGTTTGTGTAGAACATAGGTTATGGTTCATTTTATTTCTATGATGATCAATTAACATAAGCATTACAAAAAATAAAAAATAAAACTTAATTTAACCACGAATTTCGGCACTTGGTAATAATGATAAGTAATTATTAATAATTTTCAATTAACTACATTTACCTTGGTGTACCTGTAGACATGTACATGTACCATGTACTTGTGACACATTAGTGCAACTGCAAAGTAAATCTTGTGATACTAAAATCAAAATTATTGTATATTATATATTGTGTTCTTATTTTTTATTCTTATTCTGTGATCTACCCAAATCCATATACAACGTGTTTCATATTAGTGTGGTCATATCTCAAGGTTGCATTGGGTAGGGTATTAATGTAATAAAATATTGACTTATAATGACGTAGTCGATAAATTTTCCTTTTTATCGATAGCTCATTGAAATGAAGCTCTAAGATTGCACTACAAAATAAACATATGATTAGAATGAACTCTAGATTTGACCTCAAGTAGGTTTGCCAAACAGTGAAATAGATTCGGACAGTCTCGTTGTTACTCAAAATTTTAACCAACAGATAAAGTTACTTTATCAATAGTTATCATACAAAATAGTTTCCGAATCACAACTTGGGGTCAAAATAAAGACTGCCTACTCAAAGTTATTTTTGAAGTTTTTCTATGAATTTATGTATCACGTGATTGTCGTGAATGTCACAACTCACACGTAATTTGTTGTCAACCTACTCAAATACCAGGAGCAACGCATTTGCTGTCGAAGAAAAGAGAAGAAACATTTATGTTCTTGTCTTCCTTAAATTTACACTTTTTATAAATTGGTTCCGCACAGATATTTAAAATACAACTGCTGTTTGTGTAGAAGTTTATGTTGTAGCTGTTGAGAACGCTGGTGGGTATAGTAGTATGTAGGTATTCAGTTTCGGGATAGAGAGATCGTGGATGCCAGTCACTGCACTACCATATCGTGAACTCTCTTTCGACTCATTTACCATGAAGTAAATGATCTGCAAGGTGTTTGGTTATTTTTGACCGACTTTAAAAAAGAGTAGGTACTTAGGTTCTCGATTCGTCATGATAATGTGATGCATAAAAGTTCATAAAACATTATCGCTAAAAGTGGCAACTTGTATGGTTGAACGAGGATATCAGAAAAAGTAGGAGGTGTTGGTGTCAGTTTCACTAATATGTATCTTAAGGACCCCTAAAAATTACAAAGAGAACCGCCCACTTTTTTGATTGGAGCCGCTTTGAAGAAACTAGGTATCAGTAGCGATGTCGGCATATATCAAAGACGTACACGTCACAACCCGTAAATTTTACCGCAAAACCCATATTATTCCGGTGTTGCAAGTTAACGCAATGTTCTTCATAAACGGGGACTTTATTAGCTTTTTTTATGCTGGATATTTGTTCATTTTAGCAATTGGTAATAAATTACTAATCTTAGACTACATGGATAAAGAAAGTCGCTTTTTCCGTCTGTCTGTTCTAATGTATGTTTAGTTCTTGAAAACTACGCAACGGATCTTGAAGCGGTTTTTTTTTAAATGGGTTTAAGTAGGTTTCGAAATGTATTTACATGCATACTATCATGCGAGCGACGCCGCGCTGGCATTCAACAATTTTATTTTATTTCATAGGTCTTAGGGAAATATCCTGTGTTTATGGTAAATAATAATTATGTTATTATTTATCTCTTAAATTATTTTATACTAGGTACCTACTAGCTTTTTTTCATAAATAAAACTAAGTACCTACTTGGTACTTTTATTAGATTTTTACCAAAATTACGACGTAATTCAAGGAAATAAGACATTGCACTTGGGCAACACTTACAACTATCTAATTTCTTTTCAGTTGCAAGTAAACTTTGATATTAGGCGTACGTAGTAATCTGTGTTAATCGATCATGGCGTATTTAAGTAATAGTGAATATTATGAAATGATACTTTGCGTCGGGGCAGCCGATGGCAGTCTGCGTGAAGCTCGTCGCCTTTATCGAGAAAGATTTGTGGACAATAGACTCGAAGGTGAACGGCGGCGGTTACCATCTGTGGAGTGCTTCCGAAAAATGGTGAACCGTTTACATGACACTGGTTCTTTCCGTGGTTCCCGCTCAGAAGGCAGACCATCTGTTGTACCACCAGAGCAAGAAGAAAGTATTCTCGAGCATTTTCAATCTAATCCCAGAACAAGTACTCGCCGCGCTGGAATTGTTCTGGGAATGAATCATTTGAGAGTATGGCGCGTGCTAAAAGCAGATGGTCAACATCCGTACCACTTCAGGCACACCCAAGAACTGACACCGGCTGATTTCGTACCACGTCTCAACTTTTGCCAGTGGTACCGAGAGGAAGCACAACGATCCCCTAGTTTCGCGAACCGTATTTTATGGACCGATGAAGCATCTTTTACTCGTGCTGGTATCAGTAACCAACATAACGAACATGTATGGACTCATCAGAACCCACACGCATCTGCAGAAAACAACTTTCAGCATCAGTGGCGTGTTAACATTTGGGCGGGAATAATCGGAGATATTTTAATTGGTCCTTTCGTGCTACCGAGTTCGCTAAACGGTGAAAATTACCTCGCGTTCCTTAGAAACGTCTTAGAACCCGAACTTGAAAACTTGCCTGTAACATTGTACACAAATATGATGTACCAGCAAGACGGGGCGCCAGCACATTATGCGAGAGATGTACGGGCGTATTTAGATGAGCGGTTTAACCAGTGGATCGGACGTGGTGGTCCCATACCTTGGCATCCGAGGTCACCGGATCTCACACCACTTGACTTTTTTTTGTGGGGCTATGTCAAAAACAAAGTGTACAGTGCGGTATGTCTCACGCGTGAAGATATGGAGTCTAAAATATTTGATGCATTTAGCAGTGTAACTCCTGACATGCTGTGTAATGTAACTGCCAGCATGATGCGACGGACCCAACTGTGCATTGATCAAGGCGGCGAACATTTCGAGCCGTTACTTTAGTACCTACTTTTTAGTTTTGTGTTTATTAGAGGTAGGAAGTGTATTTTTTATTAAATTCAATAATGTTTATCTAAGTATCGTGATATTAGTGAGTTAGTTGTGTTTATTGTGGAACACGGTACCTACCTATCTACCAGGATGACATGCACAATGAAATCGGTTAGTTTTTGTTGTTTTAAAGTCCACAACCTATCATTACTACAAAATAGTATTCTGTACCAGGAGCATATGAAATAAGAGTTGTTTACGATTCATCGAAGAGGACTGAACCTTACGAATAAATTTGACCCTAGGTAGTGTTGGGTTTATAAAATATCGATTAAATGAACAAATCAATTAAATTTACATGACACCTTAAAAGTTTTAACTAAACTTGTATTTGCAATTTTGTTCGTGCGTATAGTTAACTCAACGCGCATGTGTAACGAGGGTCAAATATGACCACACTAATATGAAACACGTTGTATATTTGTATTTTAAAGCATGGATTTGGGTAGGATTCATCTAAAATTCAGTGTTTAAATATCGTTGTAACATGATACACTGGTATCGTTAGTTCGTTAGAACTGCGTTAGGTGAATCCAACGCTAACCTTAATAGCGCGATGTAGAAATTATGAATATGATATGAAACAAAAATTCGATGTTGTCGGTAGTGGTCATCGTAGCTCAGTTGGTCAGAGCAGTCTCCCTGTTAGGGAAAGGCCGTGGGTTCGAGTCCCGCCGATGACATCAGTTTTTGTGATCTATTTATAATTTCTTTCTTAATATTTTAACGTCATTGAATTTCAATTTATTCAACAAAAAATTAATTCACATCACTATTCCTGCTTTTGCCACAATCGCGGGCGTCTAAATATATTTTTTCGCACTAATCACCACTGGGGACAACTGGGAATTTTTTTTTTCAAAAAATCCCATTTGTCCCCGCCTTGATTGTCCCCGGCGGTCACAAATGGGATTTTTTTTCCCATTTGTCCCCACTAGCGACAAAGGGGTGACAACTGGGAATGACCAAAAAAAAATATTGGAGGAATAACTCAAATTATATCCTACTAACACATTTGTGCAATTTGCACACACACACATATCACGCCTATATCCCCGAAGGGGTAGGCAGAGGTGCATTACACACCCACAATTTTCCAGTGGTTTTAGTCCCACGTAATTTTGGGGCATATGTCTCCCCAAAGAGGGGGGAGGGGGGATTTACTCCAAGATAAAGATAAGATAAATACTCTTTATTGTACACAAAAAGTGACAGATATGTCACACATGCCTTAAGAATAACGTACAATAGGCGGCCTTATTGCTAAAGAGCAATCTCTTCCAGGCAACCTTAGGATAGAAATATAATAATATATATATATATGGAGAGAGATGATAGGGGTTGTGTAAAATATACGAAGAGAGTGGATCGTGAAAGAGTTCAGTAATAAAATTTTGTGCAGAGTAACAAAATAAATAAATATTAATAGAAAATAAATGCCTAATTTGAGATATAACTATAGGTACAGTAACTATATATTAGGTATGTACCCATAATATATAGTTACTATATACCAAGCTACAAATATTATAATATGGACACTACTCGTGCTATAATATGGAGTCTACTTATACCACGTATAATTTTGCATGGATATGTGTATTTACCGCGCCGCAAAGAACTAAAATAGGTCATTTTGGATTTATTTTTGGTCTGGCTCGAAAGATCTGAAAAATAAAATTCGTGATAGTGGTGTATGAAGAAAAACTATAACGGCTTAGACAACTCTGTTAGTTCAGGAGTTATATAGGCCACAGGGAACCCTATTCTATGCGTGGCCCGACACGGACTTGGCCGGTTTTAGGTATATGTCGATTTGCCAATCCATCATTCATAGAGAGGCTTGTTTTCATAAACCTACATGGCTTCGAAATGGTATTAAATTTAATACCTAGGTATCTGCTGATGAGTGATGATAATGACTGATGACACTGATGAAGTGATGACTGTTGGGAACCATTTTGGAATTATTTGGCATTTTCCTGATAATGTAATGAATTAGGTAGCCGCGATGTGTTAAGACAATAATATAGCTAAATGAGTTTTCATGCTAGACGTAACCATAATTTTAATACAAGAAATAAAAATAAACTGGCAATGACAAAAATTAGACTTCATAAAGTTGGTAATTCGTTTGTAGGCAAATGTATAAAAATTTCTAATAAAATTCCTCAGGATTTGGTTGACATGCCTCTTAATAAGTTTAAAATGGTAGTTAAAAAATGTTTGATGATGAAAGGCTACTATAATGTAGACGAATATCTTAATGATAAAAAAGCATGGTCACCCTAATCTTCTGTTGTTGGCCACTCGTATAATACAATAGAAACTAATTGTAACAATGTAAACAAAACAATATTAAAAAAGAAAATGGATAATCTACCTGAGTTTCTTGCTGGTATCTTCTCAGGAGAACCAACTTACCGAACCAGCGAAAGAATCATTTTCTAATGGTTATTTATGTACTTACTTAATTTAGTATTTTTATAATATTACTTGACAAAATTGTAAAATTTTGACATTCATATGTGCTCTTTATGTGCCTAAACTGAATAAATGAAATTGATTCTTTGATTCTTGACGTTATTTATATTTGTCGTCCGTTTTGAGTTTCCCTTGGTTTCTATACTATACTAAGATTTTTCTTATAAGTATCTACTATTCTCGAAGAGCACGTTAAGTCGTCGCTATACAAACCGTCCCGTTGCCATACAAACATACATGATAGTCGTTAGGGGTAGTTAAAGTCCTAAAACAGAAATCCCCGTGGTCAAACTGCAAAACTTCGATATCCCCATGGGTTATGAAGTACAGATGGTAAGTAGTCGTTTCGCGAAAAATATCGAAGTTCAGCCGAATCGCCGACCCCTACTGCCTACTGCGTTGGGAAAAGGCGCGGTGAATGAGAGGTACTATCAAAATAATTCTACCTACTTATTATTCGTTTTATCTGCTGGAACTAACTACATACTTATATTATATTCCCAAGTACATGACGTGATAGAGTGCGTCATACAGTTATCAGCAATAACAAATATTACGTAAAATGATTAAAGGATAAGTATATCTTCTACCTACGCACATGGTCAAGTATCTTCCGTGCGTGATATAACAATTAATTAGCTACTTATTTATCATCCCTCTGACGTCATACTGAAGGCGAAAAGGGTTGAAAACTTTGCTAGAATAGGGACGAAGCCTACAGAAAACATAGTTAAATAGGTATATGAACGTATGAGCGGTTGCTATATTAGGCCGCGCTTATGTCATGATCGTGATCGTTGCCACCATTTAGAGTTGATGTTCAATAATGTTTGATGCTTCCGTCAGTACAAAGTATGTAGTTTTAGTTTAAAAGAAACTATACCTATTAGTTAAGCTAAATTAAGTTTTAAAATAAAGTTCAGTTACATAACTAAAGACTACATTTACTAAATAAGATGGAAGGATAGAAGTCGGGAAGTGGGTGGCTGTCATTTCCATCTGAGGTTGATTACTATAGAGATTGGGTTAAAGAGTCAAAGGCGGGAACTGTAGGGAATTGTTGTTTATCTTATACGTGCAGGATGCATAATAAACAGAGGGACGAACAGGCAGAGATACAAACTCACACGTCCACTTATGCAGGAATATTTAAAGAAACGAACTACAGAGTAGTTGTTATGTCTCAACATTGCCAAAAAAAAACATTAAGATAAAAAACTGGTGTTCTTTTTTTGAAGTAGTTTTAAAATAAGACACATTCAAATGCAGATGCACACACAGAAGCAGAAATTCTCGTAGAGAACGACGACGACGCCGACGACGGCGACGCCCCGCTCGCCCGGTTCAATCCCTGCTCAATGACATTGAATTTTTACGATTGGGAAACAATGTTATAAAAGGGATATCTACGAGTATCATATTTTAACAGGCAAAGGTTCTAAAGTGAAAAGCTACATCGAGAAGGACATACTTGGATCTACTGAAGCTTTATAAGAATGGAAGAATAACCTACTGCAGGTAACATCCAGTGTCGACTTCAATCGACCAATGATATCGAAGAAAATTTCAGATTTCTTTTTAAATAAGCATCTTGCAATCAGTCTTCTGATTATGAGCAGATGTGTTGTATGATGATTTGCGGGTGGCGATATTTCTCATTAGAAACATCTACCATGATGATATTTTGTCACTCAATGCAGCTGAGGTCCAGGGTTCTAAGTCTCTTGAGACGGTTGAAATAGTCCGGCAAGGTGATTTTCCAGCCTAGCCTTATACTGCATCTGAGCATATGCATTTATTTCCTCTTTAACTGTTTTAAATTTCAGAAATTAGAGTCTATTGAGTCAGTTGGCTAACATTTTCAGAGATATCATAGGTTGAATAAGATAAATTCCCTTTTATAACATAAGTTCTATCTACGAAGCGTATTTGTTATAGGTTCTATATATAGCACAATAGTATAGCGTAGTCTGAAACGGGATTTTGCTTCCTTTCAAGCAAGAACTGACAAAACACATCTGGTTTACATTCAATTGCAACAAATCGCTATACAAGTTGGCAGACTTCCTTGTTTACTGTCTGCTGGCAACAAACATGTTTGCCAGCCTGTCTGAATATATCCTTTATCCAACATGCTCTCACGACAATGTAATAGGATTACGTAGGTGCATAGAATACAGGCGAAACCTCGGAATAATTAGGTCTTCTTGTATCAAAGTCTGATGAATTTCAGGACGGAGTTTCACGTAAGGTCTTTGTTAATTACTGACGGAATGAACTGGTTTAAGATCAAAGGCGTTTTAGGTATATTGCTGTACAGTGCGGTTTAATTCAGTTTTCAGCTGTGAGTGGAGTTTATGATAGTATGCGATGATGGTTACATTTATCACAAAATGCATAAAAATTGGCTTCTACAATTTTGATAAAATTTGGCACAGTTTGTTTGTAGTCTCGTAATTAAACAAGGCTGGAGTGCGGTTACGCTAAGCGCGCAATCGCGAAATGCTGCTATCAACATGTCAGTGTCAGATTGAAAAGTGACACGTACGGACGGACAGACGGAGAACGACGGGCGTATAAGGGTACTTTTTTCAGCTTTTGCTGATAGTACCCTAAAAGGATAAAACACGCGTGACGCCGCGACAGTCAGCTAGTTTTTTAAAACAGTCCATGGACTGGCACACGTGTAATTTGGGAAAATAAAATTCTATATTCTAGAAATGTAATAGGTATGTATCTGAGGTGATCTGAACCCAGTAAAAGGAATTGACTTCAAGCAACCAATTTGAAAACATTTCAAAGTCATTTCAGAAACGCCTGACGCCGACGGTGTTATCCCTTCAACTTTAAGCCTACCTAATGAGAGTCCATTATATTTGATGGCACTAGACACATGAGTACATGTCTGCCTTACATATACAGCCAATATTGTCAATTTACATGTAACAAAGATCGTTCCGTTGTCAAGCATAACCGGCGAGGTGGACTTATCCTTTCGAGGGCGTACCTGGGGAGGTCGGCAATAGGCGTTAGGACGTTCAATAATAACCGGCTAGTGCGAGTCGGGTTCGCGCACAAAGAGCACAAAGAGCGCCATGAGAAATACATCAACTGTGAATATTTCAACTTTTTAACTATCTCATGAACCGTGGTTCATGAGAATAAGCCTTATGACAGACGGACGGACAGCGGAGTCTGAGGAATAGGGTTCCCGTTTTACCCTTTGGGTACGGAACCAACGGAACCCTAAAAAACTAGCAAAACCATAACCGGTAAGTACTACCACAGACAAAAAAAGACGTGATTCCTCAATAAATAGTTCTACATATGTAGTTCCACTCACTACTGCTTCGGTGGCGTGATCGGTAGTGCATCCGCTTTTGACGCCGGAGTCTCGGGTTCGATTCCCGGTCGGGACAAACTTTGTGTGAAGACAGATACGTTGGTACCGAAGTTTGGATGTTTCCTATGTATTAATATTGTATGTATTTACAAAAAAAAATGTATATAATTATTTATATCAGTTTATCTAGTTCTAAGCTCTGTTTAGTTTGAGACTAGATGGCGTTGTGTGAATTGTTCTAACATATTTATTTATTATTATTACTATATTACTGTAATAAAAGCTCCATCTATCTTTCACTTTAAAACCTCGTATGAAAGCTCTAAGTACCTACTTAAAGTTAACCCGCACCTTTTTTATAATATGTCCATAATATAACATATCAAATTCGACACAACCATCTCCAGTATAAAATGTATCAAATTAATGACTGCCGGAAAACATTTCCAACCGAATGCGACCCTGTCGCAAATTAAATCCTGCACGTTTTGTAGGTCATGTGTTATCAGACGAAAATCGATCTAATTTTATGAGGGATACGACTGGCTTTTTCAATGTCTTAGCTTAGTGTATTGATGAATTTATGTATTGATGACCGCACTGCTGCTGCATCGGCTGAAGGCCTCAAACGGCGTAAATATGCTAACCTAGCAGGTGATTACATATTTGAGGCGTTTGGAGTTGAGACACTGGGGTCATGAGGTTCGAGCGCTCGCCGCCTTTATAGAGATATTGCTAAACGCTTAATCGATGATGATGAACCAGAAGGCTGGCTATTTTCTGGCCCAAAGAATAAGTATCGCCATCCAACGTGGCAACACAGCCAACATTCTGGGGACCTTCCCAGTCGGTCATGACACGGAGGATTTTTTAAACGATATTTTGTAATGTAAATATTTTTAGTATATAATTATGTATGTTGTAATTCCTATTGTAAATAAACTATGTACATTTTTTATATAGATTTATAAATATAATGTCTACTAAACATCGTTAGAGATCAATGTGCAGTGCACAACGCCGAAACCATGAAAGCTGTAAAACCCAGGCTGTATGTAGCTAGGTTTTGCCTCAGAAAAAAGCTTTTCGTTCAAAAATATTTGTTTGTATACTTTGAGGGATTTTTGGTACAACATTTCATTTCATTTGTGTACCTACGCGGTTTTAATTAAACTTCCTAGAGATATTCCGAGAGTTGGCAAATAAAAAAAGCCAGTCAAGTGCGAGTCGAATTCGCGTACAACGGGTTCCGTTTCGTACCATAATATATATATAATACACCATTAGAAATTAACTATAAAAACATTTTCTTAATATCGAGCAAAAAATCCCGTTAGTTACACACTTTTTAGGGTTCCGTACGCAAAGGGTAAAACGGTAACCATATTACTGAGACTTCGCTGTCCGTCCGTCCGTCTTGGGCTGTATCTCATGAACCGTGATAGTTAGAAAGTTGAAATTTTCACAGATTATGTATTTCTGTTGCCTTTATAACAAATACTAATAAAAACAGAAATTTATTGTTTAAGGAGGCTCTATACAACAAACGTGATTTTTTTGCCGTTTTACGGAACCCTTTGTGCGTAAGTCAGACTCGCACTTGACACTTTCTGTATTATTTAGTTATTTTAGCGGTAACAAAAATACCTACATCATCTGTAAAAAAAACAGATTTTTTTTATCTCGGTAATGTTTCCCGTGGACACTGGAAACGAGAACTCCACGGCATTTCATTCTAAAACGCACTGAAATAGTTTTTCTGCTTGGCACTGAATACTTGCACGAATTCCTAAAGTGTAGTGATTTTAATACGAATTTAATGTTCTCCTTCAATTTTATTTACCCTCAGTCGGCTAGACAGCCGTCTATTCGAAACTAATGGCACGTTCATATCTTTAGGGCGCAGGCTTATAACGACTGCGAACATCTTAGTTACAGAACACTTTTCCTTCACTAACATTTCGTTTAAAAATTGTTGGCTGTATGCTTAAATTGTTGGGTGTGGAGAAATTATATAAAAAACCGGGCAAGTTCGTGTCGGACTACGCATAGAAAAGTGTTCTGTAGTCACACATAATAACCTTTTTAGAGTTATCGGATCCGTATCCGATAACTCTGTTAGTTCATGAGTTATAAGAGGAACTTTAACGGTTATAGTTTTCCTTGAAAGATCATCACATGGACTACCATCAGATGTTTCGAGCCAGCCGTTTAGATTTTAGAAGGCCCCCCCTCGCGGGCGAAAAATGAGCTATAAAGTAGAATATCTCGCAAACGAATTCTTAAATAAAAAAATCGCTTTAGCAACTTCTCAATGTTTTTAAAATACCTATCTAATGATATCCCACACTCCGGGGTAGAGGTAAGAAAAAATAACCAAATTCTGGTTTTTTTTTTCTGATTTTCTTTTAGCACTTTGTCAATGTAGTAAATACACATATCCATGCAAAGTTTCATGTTTCTAGCACTCACCGTTTGGGAGGTAAGGCGAGGACAGACGAACGGATATGACGAAACTATAAGAGTTCCGAACTTTGAACTACAGAACCCTAAAAATGAATCCATATTCCTCTTGTCCACGTGTGAATCGTTGGACCAATGGCTAATTCTTTTTTTATTGTGTACTTTATTATCAGGAAAAGATTTATTTTATACGTATTCCTCTTTCATATAATATTTAATATCTTAGGAGAATCTACTTGGTAAAGCTGAAGAGGTATTTTTGGTCTAACGCGCTAATCTCAAGAACTACTGATCTAATAAAAAAAAAATTAAGGGTTGTACAAGTATAGTCCATCAGGGAAGGCTATAAGATCAAATACGATAAGTATGTGATTTTGCAGCAGTTTTGAAGCTTGCTAACTTTTTTCGAAAATTTTCGAACAATCGCAAAAAGGAAAGTCCACGTGCGCACTTGATTAGGACCATCGGATATTCCCTTCCAGGAGGAATGCTTAGCCAATATAGGTGTCCTGGTTGTCACGCTATGATCAATAGGAGCTGATCAGCAATGAAAATAAATGTTACAAAGGCTATAATGCTCGCAGTTTCAAGGAACTTTCTCAGTCAGTTGGTTGCATATTGCCCCTGGGTTCCTCTAGAGGCCGCTTACCCAAATATTATATATTATATTACAAATGATGTGGTACGGAACCGACAGTCGTTATGTATGTAGAGGAAGACATTAAGATGATTAATAGCTATTATGTGGGTCGGGATGGGATAGGAATTGTTCTGCTTGTTAAAGTACTACACTTTCTTCATTTCTTCAAATTCTCTTGAATGATTTCTTTAACAAACATACATATCATCAGCGTATATCCCCGAAGGGGTAGGCAGAGGTGTATTACACAAGCACACGTTGCCAGTAATTTTGTTAGTCCGACGTAGAGGGAAACCCTTTTGCTGTTACCGGACTCTTTAGAAAATCCATAACCACACTATATTATTAACCAAAATTCCAACAGCCAAGATTTCTATCTTCCTCAATTTTAAACGCTAAAACGTCAGACAGGATTTGATCCAACGTCAGTTCCCTTATAAGTTGCGCACGATGTGAGTGGGATAGAACCTTGTCACAATAACTACCTCGGTGACTTTTGACTGTCTCGGTGGCGCAGTGGTTTGACCAGGCCTATGTCACTCGCCTAACAATCGCAAAAAATACGTGACGTCAGCGACAACTTGAAGTTGTAAGTCAGTAAGGGTTGTTTCTTGTTTGTGACACGGCATTGACCATAGAGTTGATTTGGAGGCATTAACGTCATAATTATTGGTCAAATTATGCTGGTACTTTCCTGACAACCCTAACGTTCGAATTATGTTCTCTGTAAACAAAAGAATGTCCTTTAATTAACGTCGGAGTGCAAGTTCTGTATGTAAGTACTATTTCCTATTCTGTGGTATGAGTATGCGACTGCCGTCCCTGAGGTCCCATTGCGGGTCGAATTAAATTATTTGTATGATCTACAAATGTTTGTTTAGGAGTTTGGGCATTTTATATGTATGTATTTATAAATATATAAGTATCTTTATCAGTCGTCTAGATCCCATAACACACGCTTAGGTACATTAGCTTAATTGGGCTAGACGATATTGTGTAAGAATGTCCACAAATATTTAATTTCATTTAATTAAATTAATTAATAGTCGCTCCGTGACGTCTTCAATCGCTGAACAGAGTACGGATAACAAGACAGTATTGTTAATCCACCTCACTATGACGTCACCAACATGGCCGCCAATCTCATTGTCATCTTGCGCGGCTTATATAGGGAGGGCTGCTCTGTAAGCTGACTAACTGAGATAACAATATACCACCCACAGTCAAAGGATATTGAAATTCGGTACATATTTTAGGTAATTTAGGTCCTATATAAGGCTCTCTGATTATCCTATGACTTAAGGGCCCCATAGACTAACAGTTTTCCGTCCAGTCCTGTCAGTTGTCGATTCCATAGAACGTTATCAACTAAAAAGCTGTTAGTATGTGTGGTCCTTAAGAGCAATGTGAGCGACGACGATTCATTGTTGGCCGATGTAATTCGTAAAATTTGCTGCAGATGTCTCTTATGTCGCCCTATATGTATAGATTGCAATTTCGAGATCTTCGACTGTGATCTTAGTAGTTCAGCAGATCTGAGCATGTAGATGTGTAGGTACGCTTGTCGCTAAACCGAAGCTCACTAACAATTTCGCTGGCGAAACCGAGTAATAAAAGTAGGTACTGTACTGGGACGCCTATGGAATTGTATAAATTGTAATCTCGTATCCCGGACGTATCCGGGTAGATAGGTCCCGCGAGATGTTCCCGAAGTTAACGAGCGATAGTTTTCAATTGGCTGGGATCAACAATGTGTCGGGTCGTGTAAAATGTAATTCTATAAAAATGTTCTTGAAATATCGGTGTTAAACTATTATAGTGATAATTTTACGCCGATTAGAAAATGAGGGATATTATTTTGTACTAGTGGTCATTTTAATTTTGTCCCATTCCGACAACTATTTGGTCCCAGAGTTAGTTTGAAGTCGGTTGCTGTGTCTATTTTTGACGTAATTTTAAATTTAATTTCATTTCATTTCAAGAAATCGTCATTACTATACATAGGTATTATACCCTAGTTTTAAACTAAACCGACAGACTTCAAAGTGACCATCGTTGTTTTAACTAAAAGTACTGGTTAGTGAGTTATTTTTGGGATAAAAAGCATCCTATTTCTATCCAGCCTAGAGCATGCCAGCTTCGACTAAAATAAATTCCTGAAATATCATTGGTCAAATACGTGGACCGACTAAAGTCGACACTGGGTGTGCTGGGCTTCAGACTACGTATCTACCTACTCGTATCTATCTATCTCCGTACCTTTCTTTTCATCATGTTCAGACTCATAATATCCCAAACACAGGTACCTATTAAACATCTAGGAACATCTTTTCGTGATTATGGCGCTTGCAAGAGTTTTGAAAAATCGGAAGCTCGAAACAAATACTGGTAAATATTCTTTTAGTCTGAGTGGTAAATATATCCCGAAAACTGTAATATAATCCGAGACGCCCAGGACTTTAATTGGCTTTACCACAGCGGCTGGCACGTAAGATTTTGTTGCCTTTCATCAACATTTCATCGCAAGGCAACTGGTTTCAATTTCTTTCAAGATTACAATAAAGCTGCTACTTTTTATTAAATTCATTCGGCCATTTTGAAGATTAGGTACCCATTACCCATTACGTGGGATTAAAAATACTGGCAAATTGTGGGTGTGTAATGCACCTCTGCCTACCCCTTCGGGGATATAGGCTTGATATTTGTGTGTAATATAATATTAATGGGAGTGATCATGATAGTTTAAATGTAACATTGTCTTATATGCAAAGACAATTAATATCAGGCCGCAATTCGTACGCAAATCCCGAGAATCACTTATAAAAACACTTCGTCACTGCGGGCAATGGTGGCCATTGTTTCAGACCATTGTCTCCAGACAGTGGGGTGCAAGCAAGTAGCACTTTGGGTTAATATCACTGAGGGCACCAACACAGATAAAATAATACTGTAGATACTGGTAGGTACATATGACTCACTCATCTCATCGTACTAAGAAATGGCTATTTTCCAATTTACTGTTTTCACGTAAAATTCTCAATAGATTCCTAATAGTGTAGATAAAGGGCGCTATTCTATTATGCAAATCTTGCATGCAAGTTTGATGTCATAAGTTGTACGCAAGTTGCATAATATGTGTCGTCTTTATTTATTTATTTATGTACAACACACAGAGAAAAATAAAACAATAAGAAGAATACAAACAGAACAGTGAGCAGTTAGTACAAGGGCACTACTTATTCCTAAAGGAATCTCTTCCAGCAGGCCAGAGAGATGTAAAGATGACAAGGCAACGTGTGTGCAGTTTTTTTTTTTTTTTTTTTTTTTAATTCCGCGGCCTGAGGCCGCGGCCGCTCTAACGTCCGTTGCCGGGCGTCTCTGGTTACTAGAAGAGGGTATGTCCAGTGGCGCCCGGCGGACTTTGACCACCTCTGTGGTCTCTTCGGGTGTTGGGTCGGGACGAGAATCCCGCGTCGTTGGGGGAAGGGTTTTATCCCGCGTCAGTGAGTGAATCTGGTTGCGTGCTATGGGGCAAAGGCCCTGCAGCACGCAACCCTTCTAGCCTGCTTCTGTAAGGACGGCGGATGGCGATCCCGCCGTCCTCAGGCCCCGATCATGGAGGTCGATAGTCTTGGGCGTAGTCGCGGAGTCTGGGGCGCCCTGGCCGCCGACTACGGAACTCGGCGGGGAGGGTACGCTCCCTCTGCCTCCCGGCCGCCTCCTTCGCGAGCATGACTTGCTCGCAGAAGGACACGGCCGCGTTCCACCTACTCCGGCTGGAGACCATGGCTTGAAGCATGGTCTCCAGCGAGAGGGTATCCACGCCCAGACCCACTACGAGGTCCCGGCGCTGGCTCGCCCACGCTGAGCACTCCACCAACGTGTGGAGTGCGGTGTCGTCCTCGGAAACCTCGCAGTGTTGACACCGGGGTGTGACCTCACGATGCATGCGAAACAGATAGCTACCGAAGCATCCATGCCCGGCAACGATCTGCGTCGCACGATACGTGAGGTCACCATGCTGCCTCTGCAGCCAATCGTCCATGATCGGTCTCACCGCCGCGATGATGGTGGTACCCCACTTGGGTTGCTCAAGTCGCACCCTCCATGACTCCATGAGATCCTGGCGGAGTTGGGACCGCTGGTCCTCGATTTCTCGAGACGCAGGCCTGTGGTCCCGCTCCAGCGCCTCCTTGCGCCATTGGAACAATGACGCAAGGGCTCTCGCTTCCAGGTCCCATGGAGGGGTCCCGGCTAGGAGACATGCAGCCTCTCCGGAGATCGTGCGGTACCCCCGTATGGTTCTGACGGCCAAGGTTCGAAGTGGTCTGTTTAACAGAGTCACGTTCCCCTTGACCGCCAACCTATCCGCCCATCCAACCTATCCGCCCATCCAACCTATCCGCCCATAACGTGTGTGCAGTGCAATAAAAATAAACCTACATAAACTAAAGGTGCATTATAAAAAAAAACGTGTTTTTGTAGCTGTAGTGTAAATTAACGTACAGTAAAGTAAAATATTTGTTGTATATTTTTAAAAAATCGCTTATTTTTCATACCACAAGAGATTTTTTTTTTTGGTATTTTTTTTTGTACGCCTGATAGCTGTACAATCAGGTACTCCAGGATTATCCATTCATTCCGGGACATCCTGTATACATAAATAAATACATACTGTACTATAATATACTTCAATATATAAGAGACTACAATAATATGATTACCCAATAAATATAACTAAGATAAAGTTTAAATAGAGTAAGAGTTCTACATTTTTGTATGTCCGGGGGGAGAGAGTTCCACAGCCTGACCGCATACCTGCCGCAGCCTGCCGTCATACTTGCATGCAGGTCGATTTACATATATATACTCGTATATCAGTGAAGCCTCAATTATGCCTCAGTTCCGACACAGTACCTATCGGCACAGGTTAGTATCAGAGCAAAATATTCTTTGATACATTTTTTTATGAACGCATCTGCACATGTCAGTGTCACTATCAGCGTCAGTGACGATTCAGTCATCACTGACACTGACATATCGATGGAAGAAAATATATTTGGCGTGGTAGGTACTGTGTTGGAACTGAGGCTTCACTGATATGTGAATCGACCTTAACATAATAAAATAGTGCCCAAATGTTATTTCAAAACAACGTCTGTTGTACACACATTGTGGTAGGTTCCTAATAATAGGGTGTAATTATTTGGCAGACACGATAATTAACTAGTACATTTTTAATTTTCCCGGCGGAACCTTAGGTCAGGGGCATAATAATTATGTACGTTATTAAAAAAAAAAACAAAGTATCGCTCCCCAGGCTGCAACTCCGACCCTAACCTAGTCAGTTTTAAATCAGTCGTTGTGTTCAAAATAGCTGCCGTATTTTGGAAAAAGAATTCCGAGGTGAAAGCACAGTTACAGTGAAATTGTTTAAGGAAATAAAGATGAGAAAAACATATATCGGAATTTAGGGATAAGTTGAGTAAATAGAGGGAGCGAGAGAGAAACTAATTCTGAAAGGGATGGGACAAAGCCATACGGTAAGAGTTCGCTTCTGTCGCTTTTCATTCCTAGCAAATAAATATTTAACTTACATTTTTCATGATGATAATAAATATAGTTGAGATGACTTACCTGAAAAAGACAGAATAGTGTTATTAAAAATAGTTAAGTATGTACATACTTATAACAATAATATTATATACGAGTACTTATAATCTATATCTACAATGTAAGTATCTAAATATCTATGATATTGGTTAGCGCGCGGTGGAAGTGACATTTCGAAAAGGAAAATATGTAACTTCATTTCTACATTCATTTTTAATTTCTACAATACTTCATGAAACACAATTTTGTAATAATATTAAATATTATTTTATTGGTGGAGTTGTATTTTTGCGGAGCGCGTGTCTGGTAGCCTTTTAGGTTACCTACTTCTGGCTCTGCTCAAAAATCCAGGCCCAAACTCAATTGCAATACCGAACAACGTTTCCATGTGCCGCACCGCGAACTAGTTCAGAGTAACTAGTGGTTCTGTGCAGGAAAAATCAAGCATTACCTTGACATTGGCGAAATCATCGATGAACATCTATGGAGCCACGTTTTTAAAAAATAAGAAGAAGAAAAATATTAGGTACTTTATCCAATAGCAAAGTCCAACTATATTTTTGTGAAACAAATAAACAGTGAAGAAGAAATCGTAGCTCACGCCGCGGGCTGTGTTGTCAGAGCAAATATTTAAACATCCTACGGTTTGATATAACTTCCACTCCTTCTAGATAAAGGGAAAATTAATTAGGGATGCCTGGATTTCCGGACAGACGCATTCTTGTTTATAGAATAGCGAGAAGTTGAAGTTTCATTAACAAAGAGAGTTGTATAGCATTTAAATATATCGTTAGGAATATGAAATTTTCCTTTGAAACCGTTTGCTTTGAAAAGTTTTATGTAAAATGCAGCGATAATTGCTTTTTAATGCTGTCAATTTTGTAAAATGACTGAAAAATGCAAAACGTAACAGGAATTTACTTTCTGTATTCTATGTTATAAAGAGGAAAGACTTGTATGTTTGTAATAAAACAACTCAAAAATGTTTCCATCCACTGACTTTAAACATTATTTTAGAATGCACGTGGATAATGTAGGTTCCCTTAACATGTCATACGAACACCTACGGCACTCGTTAGTAGGTAGTTACTTACTACAGAACTTCGACATCGCCCATGGGTCGTGGAGGTAAGATGGCAGTCGCTTCACCGAAAATATCGAAGTTCAGCCGAATCGCAGGTAGACTGGAACGCCGACCCCAACTGAGTTGCACTGTTAAAAATTCTGTAATTTTACATGCATAAAAATTTTTAACAGTGTGGGAAAGGGCTCGGTGAATGATGATTGTAAAATTATTTGAGAATAAGTTAGCATACTTCATTCATCGATATACAGCGATATAGAGGTTGTGAGATCGAATCCCGGTCATCATATTTTAACCAAATTTGTACAGCCAATCTACTTTTATCCCTGTAAGTAAGTGTTCCCATGGGAATTGTTTCCGTGAAAACTATTCCACGCGGGCAGAGCTGCAGGCATTAGCTGACCGCAAATTATTCCCAGCACGCAATGATGGTAATATTGAACCCACGACCCCTTTAAATAACACGGCATTTACACGATACTAGGGTAAGGGAACTCAGTGAAAGCGATACGACGTCACTTCTGAATCAGTTGTTGCCAGACTACAAAAATATTGAACTCTAAATGACAACCACGGAACTAGTGAGTGATTACAAAAATCTTGTCGTCATTAAAAAAAAAATATAAGGAATCTGTTTTTTTCATAATATTAGTATAATTCTCTTTTCAAATTCCTTGAAAATGGAACTATTGATTAAAAAACTGGCCTTATGCGAGTCGGAGACGCGCACAAAGGGTTCCGTACCAAAACGAAAAAAATCTCGTTTGTTGTATGGGAGCCCCCTATATTTATTATATTCTGTTTATTTACAATAAGAATTACAATATACAAAATAAACATAATTATAGACTAAAAATATTTACATTACAAAATATCGTTTAAAAAATCCTCCGCGTCATTGCCGACTGGGAAGGTTTCCAGAATGCTGGCTGTGTTGGATGGCGATACTTATTCTTTGGGCCAGAAAATAGCCAGCCTTCTGGTCCTGAGAAGCATCGATTAGGCGTTTAGCAATGTCTCTATAAAGGCGGCGAGCACTCGGACCCCATGACCCCAGTGTCTCAACCCCAAACGGCTCAAATATGTAATCACCTGCTAGGTTAGCATATTTACGCCGTTTAAAGCCTTCAGCCGATGCAGCAGCAGCGCCGGCACATCCGGATGTGCTTGGAAGGTGTGAAGGTGCTAAGGTGTCAACACATGTAGCGTCCCACACCAAAGGCCTTCCCATCTTCCACGGTAGCACCGACATACCGTCCGGTCTCTTTCCATCGCTTCGTGCTAAACCATTTGGTTCGCGTACGGCCGGAAGACCTGCGGTGGAAAGAGCCCTACGAATTATGTCGTTTAGAATAGCGTGCCGAGGTATACGACCTGCGCTTCTGCTACAAGAAAGGCCATGGTGTCCCAGATTATCGACGGCTACTCCACAGGTGCAATGATGCGGGGATACACAAGGTGTACCCAGCCGAAGGCAAGTGGCAATGCGGAAGGTAGTGTCGTCCAACATTGTACCGATGTTGGGCGATGGGAGCGCCTGGATCCATAACCCTGACTCCCATTCTCCAACAGCTAGTAGGCGTGCACGCTCTGAAATATTGACAGAAGTGTCAATTAGTGTATTAATTCTCAATTTACAGAGCGGTGAATCCCACAGTCGCTGTGAGCCTAGGCGTGAGGGCAGGTCAGTGTCGGGGCAAGACATCCTCCAAGCATTTATGGCATCGGTCTTGCATCGCATCTCGGAATCAATCAGTGTATTTGACAAAATTTTCCTGACTAATTCTTCGGTGCTATGGACCGACGACAGAAATGCTGGCAGACTGACATCTCTGACTCTGCGAATACCTAACCCGCCCAAGCGAACTGGAAGAGACGCTTGGACCCAGGCCCGGTCATTAATATTTACATTTAAAATTTTACACAAAGAATTTTGTATTAAGTTGTCTATTCTGCGCAAAATTTCTACATTTTTCCAAAATTGTCCTGAACCTACCCTGTACCCTCCGTATGTGTAAATTTGGGTACGAAAAGACAAAAACGAAGAATAGTGAAAGCTGAATGAATACTGATATTACATAGACTATCAATAACCTGATCAAAATTTTGAATTTTTTCCTCGATAAAAGTGGAAAAGCCATCTTCTAAAATCGGGGACCCTAGGAGGCGTAAAGAAGTTTTGTCCAAAACTTTTATGTTGGGGGCCAGACAGTTGAATTTGGAGATTGTTGTTAATTTATCTGTGTTTTCAGATATAAAAATCTCACATTTATTCGGGTTCAGTTCTAAGCCAATTGACTGAAACTCGTTCTTTATTAGGGCTAAATCTTGTAAAACTGTCTCTACGTTTCCCCCTAAAGTCCCGTCGTCTAGATACCAAATGTTAAATTTGGATTTAATTTTTTGAATTATTGGGTTAATAAACTGAAGATGACTGGTCCCAACGGATCACCTTGCTGACATCCAACGGCTGAATTCAAAAGGTGGTCTTTATAAATTAATTTGGTTGACTATAGCATTGCCAAAGAAAAGTAAATATTTTGGGGGTTTCTAATTTGGCCTGTGTCAGCAAGGTGTCCCTGTTTACAGAGTTGAAGGCGTTTTTCAGGTCAACTTTCAAGATGACCTCTCCATCTTCGCTACTGTCAAGGTATGTTGCAAGCGCATGGATTGCGGCCTCACAACCTCCTTTTGAACCAAAACCTAATTGAAAGGGCTGAAATTTGGTAGTAAGCTCCGTACTATAAAAACGACAACAAATTTTGGCTGCCAAACGCCGCAAAGTGCTACCTACGGCAATGGGACGAATGCCACCATCCTTCTTGTTAAGGGCACATAAATTGGCCCCATACAAAATATCTGTGATGCCACTGTCCACATTGCCTGAGAGCATGAGGTTGACTAGAGCTGTTAGCTCCCTCAGAAGTGCATCACCAGCTTCCCCAGCGCTCGGACACAACAGATCCTTAAGGTGCTGTGGTGTCAGACCGTCAAGTCCACCAGCTGATCCAAAATGAAAGGAGTCAACAGCTGTGCGCACATCCTTGGCAGTAGTCTCAAGATTTTCTGTATCGTTGTTCGGAGGATCAGGGAAAGAGAGGTCAGCTGCGGATGGTGGGTGCTTACTCTGCAAGCCCGTCAAAGTTTCTACAGAATAAGGAGCCAGCACGTCGCTACTAAAAAGTAGCCTTGCCGCCCCACTGATGTCGCCTTCCCTTACTTTATTCTCTACAAGTTTTAATTTCTTGAAAGTTAAAAAGAATCAATGAAATTAATGAATAGAGTAGACTAGGACTAGACTACTTGCGTGACCACCTCCTGTAGGCGCCTGTTTTTAGGTTTTTACCGTTTCATTTCTTTGCACAAATTGTGCAGTCAGCCCAATACAATAAATTCAATAGGTAGTCGTACATTATAATCATTATTTAAGCACTCACTCAAGGGGGATGCTTTCAAAAATAGTTAGAATCGCCTCATTCAAGCTATAAAACTAGGTATGCAATGCATGCTACTAATTGCAAATGTTGAGCGGTGCAAATTTTCTAAATTTTTTTTTATGATCTATTTTCATGATTTCAGAGATATGCACTCCCGGGTATGATGTCGACCAGCATGCCAAATTTGGCCAAAATCGGTCGAGCCGTTTCGGAGGAGTTGGCACATAAACGATTTACACTTGTCGTCTAAGATTGAGTTACGCTTCGCTCCGCTCAATAATTTTCTTCATTTCTTCGGTTTAACCAATGAAACGACTAGGGACTACTAGAATGGTTGGTAACGAAACCATACCGCCATTCTAAAAACTGGTGTTTTTTGAATGGCTGCTCTGCATCCGCCGGCAGAGGCAGCGCGGAGGCGTTGTCGTGTGCACAGCTTCGTGACGCGGACGATTCAAACGGCTGGTGTGCAGAACCTTGAAAAATTCATGATGGTAGTCCCTGTAATGAACTTTGATGGAAAACTATAACGGATGGTATAACTCTGTTAGTTCAGGAGTTATACAGGCTTTTATGGGTAACTACGGAAACGTATCTTATCCGTGGCTCGACAAGCACCTGGTAGGTATTTTTTTAAACCTGCTCGTGTTCTAATACCCCTCTTTATGTATCTGTTTCGTAAAGTGCTATATATTCTAAGCAATAATTCATTTAAATACACAATTATATGCCTATTTTAACTTAGAAATACTTAGAGCGTAAGCGGGATCCTAAAGCCCCCCCATATACGGGACGATTCATCGTTGCGATCCATCGCTTTAGACCGATCGAAACGACGGATCGTTAATGTGTGTTACGATCGTTAACGATTTACTTCATCGCAGACGACATCGGAGATCGCAACAAAAACCCATGCAATCATGAATATCGTAACGATCAATCGATAGTGTATTGGCTCTTGCGATCAACGATTCGATTTTTGTTCCTTAATTTGTTCATCTATACTTATAATAAATCTGTAGAAGTGAAAATTCTGTACATTGAAAATATCAAAAAAATAAATGGCAGGGGGTGTTACTATGCGTCATTGTTCCAATGGCGCAAGGAGGCGCTGGAGCGGGACCACAGGCCTGCGTCTCGAGAAATCGAGGACCAGCGGTCCCAACTCCGCCAGGATCTCATGGAGTCATGGAGGGTGCGACTTGAGCAACCCAAGGGGGGTGCCATCTTCATCGCGGCGGTGAGACCGATCATGGACGATTGGCTGCAGAGGCAGCATGGTGACCTCACGTACCGTGCGACGCAGATGGTTGCCGGGCATGGATGCTTCGGTAGCTATCTGTTTCGCATGCATCGTGAGGTCACACCCCGGTGTCAACACTGCGAGGTTTCCGACGACGACACCGCACTCCACACGTTGGTGGAGTGCTCAGCGTGGGCGAGTCAGCGCCGGGACCTCGTAGTGGGTCTGGGCGTGGATACCCTCTCGCTGGGGACCATGCTTCAAGCCATGGTATCCTGCGGGAGTAGGTGGAACGCGGCCGTGTCCTTCTGCGAGCAAGTCATGCTCGCGAAGGAGGCGGCCGGGAGGGAGAGGGAGCGTACCCTCCCCGCCGAGTTCCGTAGTCGGCGGCCAGGCCGCCCCAGACTACGCGACTACGCCCAAGACTATCGTCCTCCATGATCGGGGCCTGAGGACGGCGGGATCGCCACCCACCGTCCTTACAGAAGCAGGCTAGAAGGGTTGCGTGCTGCGGGGCCTTTGCCCCATAGCACGCAACCAGATTCACTCACTGACGCGGGATAAAACCCGACCCCAATGACGCGGGATTCTCGTCCTGACCAAACACCCGCAGAGACCACAGGGGTGGTCAAAGTCCGCCGGGCGCCACTGGACATACCCTCTGCTAGTAACCAGGGACGCCCGGCAACGGACGTTAGAGCGGCCGCGGCCTTAGGCCGCGGAATTAAAAAAAAAAAAAAAAAAAAGGGGGTGTTACTAGACCGACACCGAACCCAAAAATGAGACTAAAATAATTTTTGTCTGTCTGTCTGTCTGTTCAGGGATTCACGCATAAACTACCGGTTCGATTACGATGAAACTTGGTATAATTATTCTTTAATATCCTGGGCACCACACTGGGTACTTTTTATCCCGGAAAAGTATATACAATAAAAAACAAACTTAATTTTGCGGTTCGATCCCTAGACCACTGACTGTACAAACCGCAAATAATAAGTTTGTTGTAGGTTTTAGGTGATTTTTTTAATATTTCATCTTTTCGTAACTTAAGATGAATTTTTATGTTATAATAGAAAATATAATAGAAGATATAATTGAGAAACTGTTGTAGGGGGGCTTTATGAACGCAATAAAACTCAAAACAATGGTTTTTAGAACTTTTGTCTGTTTGTCTGTATGTTTGAACACGCTAATCTCAGAAACGATTTGATTTTTTGATTTGAATTTGCGGTTTGGTTTTCAATTGCTTCATAAATAAAAAAGTTATGTAGTTCGTTTTCCATTTTACAGGACACGTATTGAATTTATTATAATATAATATTTTATTGACAACGATTGTTGAGCACGTCTTTATCGTTCCATTTCAAATGTATAAATGATCGATCGTAACGACCAATCGCTTCGTGTATGAGCGGCAACACTACAGATCAATCGTTTCGATCCATCGCAACGATGGATCGCAACGATGAATTGTACCGTATATGGGGGGCTTAAGTTTATAAACTTAGTTACTTACCTATAATTGGCTATCTGACAGAATGATTTATTTTTAACTATTGTGTTGGTCAGATTTCCCGCTCTTAAGAATAATCATTTATCCGTGACCGGCACTTTTATAAGAACAACTTGTGGTAGGGTACGCCTCGAAGGAATTTCGGTAGTTCCTCGATCCTGCCAGATTAGCATGGCAGGCAAGCAGGTTTATCATGATGTGCCAACTACACTGACGAAAAATCTGGGAATTATTATGTGGATCATATTTCCCCTCCCCTCCCAATTTACGAAGTTGATGTGGTAAATCGACCGATTATAACTAGTGGTTCTGTGAACCGTAGACTTCGGGAGCGGCTTTGTTTAGAAAATTTCTTCTTCAATTCTTTATTACTCTTTCATTTGTCATCCAATCCAAAAAAATATCATTCAAATGTTATTCATTGTAAGCAAGGAGTGTGTGTGTAAAGTTTCATGTAAATCGGTTGATAAATACGGCCTCAAACATGATCTGACAGAACCCGTAGATGGGTACAGACGAAAGAAATTCCCCCCAGTCTGTAAATTGAAACGGAGCCTTCGGTCGCTTCGCTCCCTCTGTCAATTATATTTTATCACATTTTGGAACATGAACAATTTCAATACGTATCCGAATCTCGATGTCATTGTTTTTTTTTACAACTTCGAAAAAGTGTGTAGTACAAAATGTAAACATATAAGATCATTAAAATTTACTAGTTATCCCGGGGAACTTTGTATAGCCTCAAATATAAAAAAAAATTATAATATTTCAATGTATGTATTATTAATTATAATTGAAAAACGCGACAGACGGACAGACAGACAAATTGTCGTATTAAATATATAGATATTCTTCATTTCATTCATTCATTCTATTAGGTTTCAGCGACGCTCGAGTATCGAGTAACTACCTACACAAAGCATCAATCCCTTCTTTACTGTCATAGTCAGTCAATGACCGCGAGTGAATGCTAGTTGAGTCCCGTTTATCTAGATTTAAAGGTTTACAATGTATTGCAATGCTGGCAATATTATGATTTGTAACTAGAACCTGCAAATTGCATATGGCATTGGAAATACAGTTTAGAAGAAGAATTATTGGGTATGGGAACAAAAATAAAAGCAAAGTAACTCACTCGTAACTCGTCGAATGAAACCATTTAACTCACTCACTCATCAGTCATCATTCCATTGATTTATTTCCTGTCTATCAAGTTGGTCAGATGCGCAGGCACAGACTGCGCAGGTAAGTTTGATTTGGGGCCTAGAAATGTCTTGTAAATTGGTCACCATAGCACCCATATTACACATAGGATTTAACGAGAATGGATTCTGGAAATATACTGTCAGTAATTAAAAATAGTAGATATTTAACGTTTTATTGCCTGACGTTTCGATCAGGTTGCACGGGACGTGGTTCTCCGTATCTATATATTTAATACGACAATTTGTTAGTCTGTCTGTCCGTCCGTCGCGTTTTTTCAATTATAATTAATAATACATACATTTGCATGAAATATATTTTTTTTTATATTTGAGGCGATACAAAGTTCCCCGGGATAACTAGTAAGTACATATAAAAGGTACTCTTTGGCCGTGGTCACAGAGTATAGCTATCTATGCCATGTTTCAAGACGACCGTTATAAAGTTTTGGTAAAATTATGAAACGCGAAAGGTTTTTAAAAAAAAGCCGGTCGAGTGCGAATCGGACTCGCGCACGAAGGGTTCCGCACTGTTTTACCCTTTGGATACGAAACCCTATAAATAATCGTGTTCCTTCTTGTAACTCAATGTCAATAGTACCTAGATGTAGATGTCGCTAGCTACACACATGCCACAGAGTAGGTAAATATAAATAGTCACACCTGTATGACAAAGTATAAACAATAAAACAGGCCATTACAACCAAATCGGGGACACGTTTTGTTATATTCAAAGACAGGAAAGGGATGTTACAGAAGCTTCTATTCCAGTTTGAATCTATCACCATCGTAAAAGCATTGAATAAAACAAACAGCCGTTCGAAAACCCAATAAAGTACAATGTTGAAATATACGGCTCGTAATCTTCAACAGACGAATTTTCAGATACACGTCTTGGAAAAAATCGATAACTACGTAGTTTTTCTTAACAGCTAGGTAAATGTATATTAAAGTTACATAAAAGCTATCTAACACCGTTTAAAAGTTTCGCACAATATGAAAAGTTTATTACTTAAGTAGAATTTGTAAGTTGTTGGAACGGCTCCGCGAGAGGTCAACGACCGCGCTCGGAGACTGCGCGGCTCCACGGTGAGGCGGTTTCTGCGATGACGTGTCGTGTTTTGGTCATAATTTAGTTGGGTTATAGTTCACTGGGTTACTTTGAATATTTTGTTACGGAAAACCTGTTATTAACACGCTCTTACCGCTACTGGTTAGTGGTTACATACTGTCACGTGGTTTTATTTTTGAGAAAAAGGATAAAAGTTAGACCAACTGTGTTTATACCTATATAGCTTAGTCCGAAACGCCCAGGACTGTAATTAGCTGTGCCACAACGGCTGGCACGTAAGATTTTGTTACCTTTCATCAACATTTCATCACAAGACAATTTTTTTCAAAATTACAATAGTGCTGCTACTTTTTTTATTAAATTCATTCGGCCATTTTGAACTTAACCCATTATAAATGTACCTGGTGACGGAAGGCACTTAATAGGCTTGCCCCCTATTAAGTGGGACTAAAAATACTGGGAAATAATGTGGGTGTGATATGTGTGTGTGTAGCTTGAGAGCTACTAAACCCTTCGACTAACGAGTAACTTCCTGTAAGACTAGAATGATAATTTTTAACACCCTAAAGGCAAAACCCATGACCTGGCAGGCGTCTGCACCTTGTCAAAAATTTTACTTTAAAGTTGTAAAAAAAAAACAAAAAAAAAACTTGTTCCTGTAAGCTTCAAAATTTTATATGATCTACTTTAGACATTGTAAATATTAAAAAAAAACATTGCCAGGCGATTAAGGTAGGGACAAGTACCTGCCAGGCGAATCCAAAGGTGCACAATTTAGGGGGTAAAATAAACCCTGTAAGGCTGAAATTTAGATATGATCTTGAATAAGGGTCTTAGAAAAAGCCTGTGCCATGCCAAGCGATTCTGAAAAGTACTTCACCTTGCCAGGCGAGGGCAAAGATGCTAAGGCAGTACGATTAACAGGTGTAACGTGAACGCATATATCGCGAGTAACATTAAAAATAAACATGATACCTGCATGATGCATGCATGATACTCGTACCTAGATACTATTTATTTTTGTTAATTAACTAAATATTGTTGGACATGCTCACACAACGTCATTTAGCCCAAACTAAGCTATAAGCTTGTGCTATGGGATCTAGACAACTGATAAACATACTTATATATTTCTAAATACATACATAACATACATAGAAAACACCCAAACTCCGAAACAAACATTTGTGGATCACACAAATATTGGATTCGACCCGGGGAATCGAACCCGAGGCTCCGGAGTAGAAAGCCGATCCACTACCGACCGCGCCACCGAAGCAGTCACTTATATGTAATCTACATAATTTTTTATGTGTCTTGTATCTCGGTTGCTGCTATAACAACAAATACTAAAAAACAGAATAAAATCAGTATTTAGGGGGGCTCCCATACAGTAAACGTGTTTTTTTGCGGTTAATAATTACTGTTTTTGGTTATTACGGAACCCTTTGTGCGCGAGTTCGATTCGCATTAAACCAGTTAATAGGGGACGGCAGAAAAAGTTTCGGAACCCTTATAGTTTCGTCATGTCAGTCTGTCCTCGGTTTTCCTCCAAAACGCCGACAAAGTGCTAAAATGCAATTTTGAAAAATATATTTTTTGGAGGACCTCCTCTACACGTAAAGTGGGGATAATATTTATTTTCTCACCTCTTCCTTATCGTGTGGTGTATTTTATACATTACATAGGTCTTTTAAAAACATTGAATGGTTGCTAAGATGGTTTCTTGATTTAAGTATCCGTATGTGAGATATTTAGCTTTGAAGAGCATATTTTTGCAAAAACAGGGCGCCCGGCGCGCCCCCACAAAAATCTGAACGACTAGCGTGAAGAATCTGAAAAAAATCATGATGCTAGTCCATGTAATAAACTTTGAAGGAAAACTGTAGCAGACGGTATAACTCTGTTAGTTCAGGAGTTTTTGAGGCTTTTATGGGTAACTACGGAAGCCTATCTTATGCGTGCCTCGACACGCATTTGGCTGGTTTTTTTTAAAATGTCCGCCTCAAGTCTATTACCGGCCGTCCCGGGTACCTGTATTGTTTGTAAAGACGACATAATAATATTTGAACAGTTTGAAATGTTTATTCAATAATTTCGTGTGTTGTAACAGCTTAGTAATAATAATATAGATTGTGTGGCAATGACCTTGGCTATTGTTGCCCCTCTTCTTTTATACAGATTAAAGAGATGTAGATATTAGAGGTAATCGTGTGCGTCAATATAAATTCAAGGCTGATATGTATACGAAGTTTTGTTTGAATTTCTAAGCAATAATGGAATATAATATAACTCAGCGTTTGAGGGAAGAAACTAAGTGATCCCCGCGCAGGCAGCTTTCTCACACAAAGACTATCCTTATCAATGCAGCGCGGGTATGTTGCCTGTGTTATGGGCACTCTGCCTAGGGGATCCAGGCCCAGTTTTACTCATTTATTATTTTTTTGATAGTTCTGTTTGTAGTTATGTTAGGTATTTCTGTATGTAGGTACACAAACGTTAACCTATATCAAATGGGAATTTTACGTACCTAAATAACATTTGCTAGCCGTAATATGAAATAGAGAACGGCTTCATTTTTTAGTAACTATGTATTATCCTAAAAGCCGTGCGTCTCCGTGTGTTTTGTCAAAGTTGATTCCCACAAAAAAATCGGATGTAATACTTTACATCCGATTTTTTGTGGGAATCAACTGTCAACCTGCCCGGGTTTTCAATCTATATAGATATAAAAATTCATCAAAATTAGTCTAACATTTTAGTGTGATAGCCGAACATCCCATGTTCGGCTATCAGGAGCGGCACGGCAGTGGGCCGCGGAATTAAAAAAAAAAAAAAAAAGGGTTAATGGAAATGCGCTCAGTTTTGCGATTGCAACTTATTAAAAAACAAGTTAAAAATATGGCGTTTTCGAAAGTTTTTTCATAAAATCTAAAAATATCACATGACATGAAGTTCAACAAAAAAAAAGAAGTTCAACATCACTTTAGAGGTCTTTGACCATGCTGAGTTGATTGCAGCTGGTCTTGAGTCTCTAACTATTACCGTTCTCGATTTGACCTCGTTTTGACCTTGACCTTGAGATCAGAGGTCAAAGGTCAAGCTCATTTTAGAGGTCTTTGACCATACTGAGTTGATTGCAGCTTGTCTTGAGTCTCTAACTATTACCGTTCTTGATTGGCGTTTACACTGAGTTTCTAGCTCTTACTGTTCTCGAGTTGAAAGTTGTTTACGGACGGACGGACGGACATTACTGTTGTATAAGAGATTTTCGTTTCGAAAACTCTAAAACTCAATAATTAATAATTTTATCTCGTTCCCGTGGGAAGCGGGACAACGAAAACGGGAAGGCGCGCACGATATAGTTTGTTTGTTTTTGATGTAAGTAAAGTATAGATGCAACGTGACAAATGATGTAGGTATTTTACTAAAACTTTCCTCGAGAACTACTCTATCCGTTAGTGAAAGCAGCATGAAAACAGGTGCAGTAGTTATCGAGTTTATCGCGAACAGATAGACGCTGCGAAGAACTTTAGTTTTATATTTTGTAGTGATTACTAGTAGCTGTCCTTTGAGAACTTTATAGTGAAAAGAACTCATAAAATACATTGTAAACTACAGCAAAGTTATTTAACCCTGCATTCTCGTATGACCACAGCTGGGTGTTCGGTGACTATTGCGCGGTTAGTTCGGTCGTCAGCCTGCGGTCGGCAACGTATTGCGCAATGAATGTTCGTTTTATAGACAAACCGACATAGTCGTTTGTGGTGAATTATTTTGCAAGTTGTCTTGTGTGATGTAATTTCCTATTTTCCTGAACTAACGACAACTACGTACTTGGTTTCATTTTAACCGACATAAAAAGGAGGATGTTCTCATTCAATTTACCTTCCATTTCAATTTGGCCCCATTTCCGGTAATTTTCAGACGGTTTTTGTGTCAATGTTTGACATGTCTTATTTACAACATTTTTCAATACTGTTTTCCTCCTATTAGTTGTAGCGTGATGTTCTTAGTCCGACGCCCATGACTTTAATTGGCTGTGCCACAGCGATGGCACGTAAGATTTTGTTGCCTTTAATCAACATTTCATAGCAACGCAACGGGTTTCAATTTTTTTTCAAAATTACAATAAAGCTGCCACTTTTTATTAAATTCATTCGGTCAGTTTGGACATAACCCATTATAAATGTGCCCGGTGACGGCAATAGGCTTGCCCCAATTACGTGGGACTAGAATACTGGCAGATGTGTAATGCACCTCTGCTTATCTACGTCTAGCGATTGTGGGCCACTCTCACAGCACACAAAACTATAGAGAGTGGCCCTCAACTTGACGACCTACTGATGTGCCTCTTCACGCTCCGTTTAAAGAACC